>JBBBDQ010001689.1:1510000-1545000 GCA_037127315.1 Ascarosepion bandense
CTATTTATCTATCTATCTATCTATCTCAGTCTGTTCATATCTATCTATCTATCTATCTATCTCAGTCTGTTCATATTCATATCTATCTATCTATCTATCTATCTATCTATCTATATATATATATATATATATATATATATATATATATATATTTCATGCCAATGGCAGAGGCGAAATTTCCGCTTCTATCTTTTACTTTGTGCCTGCTTCCTTTTTCTTTGACTGTAAAGTTGCTGAAGTATCTGCAATGATGCAGAATTTATAGACAGACTTAATCGCATAGTGGAATTATATTTTATTACTACGATCCAATTTCAATCTCTAACAATATATTATAACCTCAGAAAAGATAAGCTTGTCATATGTCTATACATATGGCACGCCTACCTTCAAGATGACCCGACACATTAACATCATCAACCGTCCTGTGACCAGGTGTTATTAAATAATCGCTGCGCTTTTAGGCAACTGACCAATTTCCTGAAAGCGAAAGAAATCTTAATTGATGCGTAGCGTGTCTTCGGCAAGTAGATCTATCAGAGCCAGGGCCTCTCCAGGTCGAGCAAAAGCTGATGTCCACTAACTTGGTAGCCTACGTCAGTTACATTCATGTAGCCGTTAAAAACCATCGGTGGAACCCTCCGCGCTGGCTGTTGATTTCCGTCTAGAAAGCTTAATGGTATCACATTATCACCGCACAGAACATACACATTGCTACAGTACACAATCTACCCCACTGTGCTAGATGATCGTGCAAGAACGTTCATCTGTCTCTTTATAAGTCTTACTATTAATCCTCTTGGATTGCTAGCTACTCTTCTCACCACAAACGCATTGTAGAAGATCTAAACTTATTTATAAATGGAATTTTGTCTCTGTGTGTCTGTGTGTGTGTCCTTTACCCAAAGACTCCGAAACGTCTTTGAACCGATTTTCTTGAAAAATTACACAGTTGTACTATAAGCGTCTGCGAGTGTTTTTAGCTAGGTTTTGTGACGAGGTATCCCCGATAAATATCGAAAATCGATAATCGAAAAAATCGGATTATAGAAGGAGTGGTCCGATTTTAACCAAATTTAATACACTCATAGACAAAGACATAAGAAACGATATTCGTAAGTTTCAAGGTTGCAGTTTTTACAATAGTGCAGAAATTCGATAATATATATATAAAAAAAGCTTCCATTACACTCGAGCAACGCCGGGCTATACTGCTAGTGGCTAGATAGTATACAAGTTAAATGATTTATCGTATCATTAGCATTTGCAGTGACCTGGCATTTTTTTTTTTTTTTTGATGGCAGTAACCAAGTGTGCCATCATTAAATAGCGGGAAACCCAGAGTCGTATCCTCTTGAATAAAACTAAATCTCAGCGTCCATTTCTAAAGTAACGGTCTACCGTTAACAACTCTTTGTATTATAGATGCAAATTTATTTTCTTTTTTAGACGACCGGTGAGTAATAGAAATCTCTTTATTAAAAGATGTTTACTGGGAGCATATTGCTTTTTTAAAATACGCTGATCGGTCTCGCTTTCTTTTGGAATAGCATCGTCATATTTTAATGACGTTGATCGGAAGTAATGCATCTTTTTTAACGTGTTAACCTGAAATACGCCTAAGTTTGAATAAAATAAACAAAATTTAGTCAAAATAACTAGATGTAACCGTAAGTTTTCTGTCAATGGCTTCTTCGGTTGTACTTCTTGCATGTGGAATTTTCTTCCGGATTCTGGCTTCCGGCATCCGGGTTCCCAGTCAACTTTGATCATCAGAAATTTAAATACAATGTGAATCGTTATTTTTTTCTTAATTCCTGTTCTTTTATTGTTCTCTCTCTCTCTCTCTCTCCCTCCCTCTCTCTCTCTATCTCTCTCTCCCTCCCTCTCTCTCTCTCACCCTCTCTCTCTCTCTCTCTCTCTCTCTCTCTCTCTCTCTCTCTCTCTCTTGCCTTGCTTGGGGTGAAATGATTAAAAATGGCAGCTAATAATATCTTCTCCTTTGAAGAACATCGATCCTGACAATCATCTTTTTAATATATATATAATTATATTTCTGTATATATATATATATATATATATATATATATATATATATATAATTATATTTCTGTATATATATATATATATATATATATTTATAATTATATTTCTGTATATAATTATATATATATATATAATTATATTTCTGTATATGTATATAATTATATATATATATATATATATATATATATATATATATATATATATATATATATATATTTTTATATATATATATATATATATATAATATATTTTATATATATATATATATATATATATATATATATACATATATATATATATATTAATTTATTATAATACTATATGTAAATAAAAATGTGAAAATGTGAAACAAAATGTGAATCATTGTTTCGTAGATTTTTACTCATCTTTATTACATACTCTTATTTTTGGCGAATGAATTTTAAATCTGATAAGAGTTTTCATTACGTCAACTTAAAAAGATGCACCAGGCTAGAGTCATTTAAAAAATAACACGATGTTCTTTATTACCGTCACTTAAAATGGTAGTTTATTTCGATCTGACTTTGCTCCCCATATTTTTTTGCCTGCCGTACACGTGAAGAGAATACATTACCCTCTGACCTGTTGAGACGCGTTGTCACTATTACCAACTCCTTCCAACAAGAAACATGCCTATACCGACCGCTAAAATAATGCGCGTAAAAAGAAAAACCTGGTAAAAATTGTGTATCATTGATCCAGTCTGTTGGTGAACCTACTGAGGAATGGCTCCACTAGAAATTATAAAATTTCGTCATATTATTTTAGAAAAAGTTTACTTTTCATAAAAATAAAACGTTTATGGGTGAATTTAATAATAGTTGATACTATAACTTATAGGATACTTTTGCTAATACGTGCTAAAATCCTGCCACGATTCCATATTGTTGAAGTTATCGATAAAATTTATACAAGATTTTACGTTCAATTTTGAATAATTTGATTTGTTTGGTAAAATACTTTGGCAAAAACCCTAATTTGCTGTTTAATAATTTAATTTTATAGGTTTTAACCATATCTATGGCAAAAAATATTTTTAAGAAAATTGTTTTCCTTTTTAACCATAAAGACTAAATTCTTAGGGTTTCTTACTCTTGAGCATGCAACATACAACTGACCGTAAATAAATATCTCTTTCTGGAGCCAAATTATAACTTTTTGAAGCGTTTGGCCTTGTAAGATGTTTATAGTTCTCGCAAACGCAGGACGAACTGGAAAAGGGATTCTTGTATATATATATATAAAAACTAGAAGAAAATCTCTCAAAAATACCTTGGCAAAAACCCTATTTTGCTGTTTAATAATTTAATTTTATAGGTTTTAACCACATCTATAATAAAGAATTTTTTTAAGAAATTATTTCCTTTTTTTAACGACAAAGAATAAATCCTTAAGATTTCTTACTCTTGAGAATGCAACATAAAACTGGACAAGCGTAAATATTTCTTTCTGGGGCCAAATTTCAACATTGTGAATCGTTTGGCCTTGTGACATGTTTATAGTTCTCGCAAACACAAGGCTAACTAGAAACTGGATTATTATATATATGAAAACTTAAAAGAAAGATATTCAAACAATATGAATTTTATATAATAAAACATTTAATTAAAAAAAAATGAATGAAAAGTTAATTTTCTAAGACACGCACACCAGTAAAACCAATTGTACTTTGTACCTCCCTACCTGTTTACACTTTTCCCAAAATTTTGGTTTCGATCGGTCAATGTATGGCTATTTTTGAGGGCATGACGAACGGTCGGACAGACTGACGATCGGAGAGAGCAACGGAAGTTATAGAATTGTATATATAGATAATGCTATAACTGGCATCAGTGATGATTTGCCGTACAATCAGAAATAGGTAAAATTTATATAAAAATCATTACTGTGCGTTTTCAACAGTGTTAACTTGTAAAATAGCATCATAAAACAATACATTCTTTCAATTTACTTTGAGTTAAAGACACCCCTTAATTCTGTATCACTTATTCTTTTAATTTCAAGTAATGTCTTATTGGCAGACATGAGCGGCGGGCGTGATTTTTTTTTTTTTTACATCAAACGCAAACCAATTTCATCAATGCACAGCACGTATAATCACGTCGATTGAACGGTGATTCGTTCATATTACAGATCGTAATCGATAATATCTTCGCCGTTGTCCTGATATATTGATTTGCCAAAAGAAGATACTCGATTTTACAAGAATTAAAAAGGGAAAAGTCAGGTTCTACCGTTTGGGAAATCTAGGCCGAGGTCAATTCTACGTTTGACTCGGATGCGAGCAAATGCAGTGAGACCTATTCCACCACCGGAAGTGCAGAGTTCAAGAACTTTAGCAGCTGACGCAAGATAGGGCTGAATTCTATTTGAGGAATTTGAAAAATTCTCTGGCTCAGTTCCAAAATTTCATTTGGAAATGTCTCGTTTTTATAGACGAAAAGAGCGCTTTAATTATGATTGTTGTTTTCCTGTTTTTTTTTTTCGTTTTTTTTTCTTTAATTCACATTTCAAATTCTTGTGTTCTTTCTGGTTTCATATTTGGTAGAATTTTATGTTTATTTCTTCTGCTGTATTATTTTCCTTCTTTTTTCGTTCTATTTTTGTTTTCCTTTCTTTCTTGAATTTTTGGCTGAGCTTATTTCTTTGTCATTTCTTTCTTTCTTTCTCTTTTTGTTTTCATTCTTTTTCTCTTATTTCATTCTTTGTGTCTTTCTTTCTCTCCTTTTTTCTTTAACACATACTTCATGTTCTTGTTTTCTTTCTTGCTTCTTATTGCGTCTAGTTTTGTTTTGTTATATTATCTTCTGTTCTTTTCATTCTTTTTGGCATTTTTCTTATTTCATTTTTTTTAAATTATTATATTTTATTTAATCGGTTATTTTATTTTATTCATTTTTCATTTATTCATTCATTTCTTTTATTTTATACCTTTCTTTCTTCGATATGACTCATTCTTCTATCGCTTCTTCTCTTTATTTTCTTTCTTCCTCTACTCTTTATTTTCTTTTTCCTCTTCTTCTCTTTATTTGCTTTCTTCCTCTTCTTCTCTTTATTTTCTTTCTTCCTCTTCTTCTCTTTATTTTCTTTTTCCTCTTCTTCTCTTTATTTTCTTTCTTCCTCTTCTTCTCTTTATTTTCTTTTTCCTCTTCTTCACTTTATTTTCTTTCTTCCTCTTCTTCTCTTTATTTTCTTTCTTCCTCTTCACTTTATTTTCTTTTTCCTCTTCTTCTCTTTATTTTCTTTCTTCCTCTTCTTCTCTTTATTTTCTTTTTCCTCTTATTCTCTTTATTTTCTTTCTTCGTCTTCTTCTCTTTATTTTCTTTTTCCTCTTCTTCTCTTTATTTTCTTTCTTCCTCTTCTCTTTATTTGCTTTCTTCCTCTTCTTCTCTTTATTTTCTTTCTTCCTCTTCTTCTCTTCTTTTTATTTTGCTTCTTTTTTTTTCTTGTCTCTTTCTTTTTTCTTGTCTTTTTCTATCACTCAAGTTTAAATCTTTTGGTTCTTTCTTTACCTACTTTCTTCTTCATTATTTTTCTTTATTTTTTCTATGTTTTTTTTTTTTTACTTTCATGAAAAGCTGTAATTTATGTATTCCTGATTTACACCATACATCTTAGCACCAAGGTTGATGGATTGAATTGAGGTTAAAAACATTTCCTGCTGATACCATTAAACTCAGGTGTTAATTCGTCTTTTCTTAGAAATACCAATTAAATACAAACCTTTATTAGACTATGGTATCAACCAGGAGTAAACACATGATTAGCACGACTTAAATTAACTGGTCTACTCTGTCTCTCTCTGTCTCTGTCTCTCTTTCTCTCTCTCTCTCTCTCTCTCTCTCTCTCTATATATATATATATATATATATATATATATATATATAATTTCAGGTGAAGAGGACTCAAGGTTTTAGTATTTTGAGTGCCCCGGCATTTATTTTATTATAAACAGTGCTCAATATAATAAATGTTATAGAGCTTAATATAATCATATAATTATGAATTTTAGATTGTGACTTGGAAATTTCTATGTTTCGAGATAGATTCTGTTCATCAGTCAATGTTTGATGTTGGTTCTACAGATGATTTACATTTAAATGCAAAAACCTTGAGTTTGCTGTGTATATATGTGGGAAGATATAAAATTTACACGTGTGTTTCTTTTAACTAATCAAAGCGAATATTCATTTTGGAATTAGGCCCTAAAAATACATACTAACTTTTTCTTTTTTTAATGGGCAAATCACGTCAAAGATAATAAAACTAAGCGAAAAAAGGAAAATGATGAGGTTAGTTTAAGGGCAAGTTGACATCTTGGTCGTTAAGGAGTGAAAATAAGATTAGGGAAGGGAAAAAGGAGGAACAATTCTTCTGTAACGTCACCTATGAAAGCTCAACAACTTATTTGCCCATCCTACAACTCCAAAGGCATGAGCTACATATTTCTAATTTCTTAATCAATCAAAGGTCAATGTGAATAACAGTCACAAAACATTTGTGCACCAATGCAGAAATATACTTGCTTTTAGCGGAATCGGAAGGTAACTGATTCTTGTTCTTATATTCTTCCCCAAAAGTGACATTCGGTGATTCCTTATCAACACATTGTTATTAAAGTTCCGTTTTAGACCTGACTTCGAAAAAGTGTAGTGTAACAATATCAGTGCGAAAAGTGAATTCGGCGTGTCAAGTTCAATCCCATCTCGATTCTGTTTCTTGGACTTCGCGCTAATACCCTTGGCAAATTAATGCATCTATCTTCCTCCGGCTATGAGTTAAATAACAGGGCTGACAAGGCTCTTTTGCCTTAGCTGGAAACCAGCCTAGAAGTCGCTCAAGTGAAAACTGGCTTTTTTTTTCTTTTTTTTTTTTTAATCATCTCACCCCAAGCAAGGCATTCCACTGCCACTATTGCGCATGGGGCTACATAGGGGAAGGTAAAGAGAAGGAGTGGATAGACATAGGGAATGTCAGGAGAAAGGTGATAGATGAGTAAGGATAGCGAGGATGAGTGTCGGGCAGATGGGAAGAGTGTTTGATAGAATGGGAGCAGGTTAGTGTGTTAGGAGGTGTCTATTGACCTTACATTTAAACTCCTGGAGATTGTAGCCGTCGGGGAAGCAATCGTTTGGAAGAGAATTCCACAGTCGGGAAGTGCGAGGAAAGAAACTGTTGGAGTAGAAGTTACGGCTGCATTTTATCGGTTTCACTGTAAAAGGGTGGGATCTAGTTGCTTAAAGAGAGAAGAGTTTGAGTTTGAGTTTGAGTTTGACTTTTGTTTAACGAAATATCATTCTCGGTGGGTTATTTAATGCCAAAAAGATGGGGTTTTAAGGTATTTTTGTTTTGTTTTTGTTATGTCGTGAGTAAGAATAAATAACTCAACAACAGGAATAGGTTAATTGTTGTATTTCGTGAAAATAGTATTTACAAAGGTTATTAGTATCCAATACAAGAATAAAGGTTAATCGTCTCAACCGTCGTAAGACGTAGTATGAGCAATGGGTACTTCCGGGTCGTCACCGGAAATCTACGTAGATGCCACCATTACTTTACATAGTAATGGAATAGTCCATTATAACCGAATAGGTGCGGGCATCCCAACAGTTTTTTTTTAAATTTTCGATTATAGTGAGATCGATTTAGTCAAATTTTAATGAAATTTTTTTGTTTTTATTCTGTTTTATTTTAGAAAACTGAAAATGTATTCTATTTTTAAATTTAAAAATGTTTTGCTGAGAATATTTTCCCTCCAAAAATGTATATTTTTCTGTAAAAGTCTATTTTTAAGTGTATTTTTATACTTTCGTAGTGTTTTGACCCCATTTTGGGGGTTAACTATTTGCCCATTGCTGGAACCTTAACAGGTGCTACCACTCCAGGTCAGTGTGGACCTGAGAACAACAGCACTTAAGAGGTGATTCCATGATCCTCACAACCTCCCAATCTGCTGCCGGATGCAGTTTACCGTCATGCCCAGAAGGGCTCTGTCCATCTTGTGCAAGCCACACCCCTGTTGCTATAGCTGCAGTATATATTCTACCCTAAGGAATACAACAGTCGTGGCGTGATGTCTTGAGCCAAGTCAAACACAAGGTTTCTAGTATTGAATTTTAGTGGAAGACTGTAAGCGGTTTTTCGCTGAAGCTAAGCCAAGTAAAATGCCCGTAAAGAAATTCAATCATTCTCAGTGCCGATCGCAAAACACCGTTAAATATATTCAAAGGCAACCCGGTTAATTTAAAGGGCAATTTTTTTTTTCGTTTTCTTTCTGTTAGTTTCTTTTCGTTTCGTTAGGAACAGATATCCGCCATTTTGAATCAGCTCACAAAACGAGACAGCCCTTGAGGATAGAAAGGAAACGTCTCTAGCTGGCTGCGCAGACAGTCGTCGCTGGAGACGAATATAGTCAAGGCCCAACTCGTACAGTTACCGTTCTCCATGATAACGCAACTAATTAATCGTTGACTTAGAACTGATTACAAGATATGAGAGTAAAAAAGATAAATAAATGAAACAGAAATAGAAAAATCAAGGCTTCTAATCTATCAGAGTACAGATAATGGCTGCTGGCTAGCGACGGGCGAAGCATCTTCTAAAAAGATTGCAATCAAAGTGCACGAGTGAGGTATGGCGTAGAAAAGCGCAAGTTGGTGGTCGGGTACGGGATGTTGACGTCATTCAATATTTCCGCAATCCGTATCCAGATCTCTCGGACGATGCGACGAGGAAATGAAGGATTATTGAAATGATTCCATAATGGAAAAGATTATTGAACTGAAAGCGGTCTTCGATTGTAATATTATTTAATATGAGGATCGATTGATAAATAAGGTATTCTACCGTGTGGCGTCGCTAATAGTGGAGACCGCAACATGGCTAAATATGTATTTGATCGAATGTAATAGTCTTATTCGTTGGTCTTTTGGCTTCAAGAATTTAGACACGTCCTAGATTAGCAGTTTGATATCATAATTCTTCTTTCGAAATTGCTTCTTGTGAATATCACTTCTACGCTAACAATTTACTCTGGCATTTCTCGCTGGTGGAACTCTCTTCTGGGTTATTCTTCTCCTGTCAAGTCAGTCAGTTAAGTGCCATACGTGATACACGCTTGGTCGATCATGTCTCGAAAGAGACACGACTGACTGGGCAGAAGATTATCCTGCAGTAGGTTGCCATTGCTTTCTGCGGTAGACTGGTTGACGAACAAGGCTATAGAACCCAATCTGTCCTGCTATTTAACCCATAACTGGAAGGAATAGTCGGATTAATACCTTTCCCAAGCGTATTTGCGCGTAAGTGAATGCAATGAATTCAGCTGGAATTCGAACTCGGCTCCCCGATTTCTCGTTCCGCGCCGATATCCAATGCACCACAACATCTAGTAATTTTCAAAAAATATAAATGAAATGTCATTTTCTGTCATCTGTCTTACGTTTTTTCTTTTATTCTTCTTTGTGCTTTTTCAATTTCAGAAACTAACTGCCTCCAAATGGCTGTTATTGACTTGCTTAGGGTGAAATTAATATAAAGAAATAAAAACATCTCAAAAATTTACTTACAAAATCAAACACAAAGACGCCTAATTGTTAGCTATAAAGCCAAGTAAAACACGATCAACATCTGCCTATAAATTCATATTATAGACTTGTTTTTACTGTAAGGCTTTTCCGAGTGCTTACGCTGGGGCAACAATTCTCCGGAGAACTCGTATACACGGGATCGGGCTCTTTACCCCAGCCGAGACTCTGCCCATCGGCATAGCCTAGTCCCCGCAGCTCAAAGGCAAAAGGTCCGGTAAGGATAGCCTTTTTATTCACTTTAATAGTCTAATGTTATAGACTCGCGTATAGACACATCGAACACTCAACATAAGCATAAGCTATAGACTCAAATATTAACATGTCCAATGCTTATCTATAAACTCAAGTCCAATATTTGCCTATAGACTCAAATATAAACACGACCAATATGTACTTTAAGGCTCAAGTATTAAGTCGATAAATCAGGACATAGCCTCAAGTATAAACATGTCTAAAAGTTACCAACAGATTAATTATAAACTTGGCCAATGTTTATCGATAGATACAAGTATAATAAAAAAGGATTTCTACTTAAAATAACCAAAGAGTTTATATTATTGTCATGGTAACATCACCGACAGACTGAATGAACTCTTCCAACTATTACTTATACTTCCCCTCACAAGAGGTGAGAGGTAGTAGCCTGAGGAAAGCGCCCACAGAATGGCCCGAAATCAGCCGAGAGTCGGTCTACAAACTCTGCTACCTTAACGACCATTATAAGTCTCAGTTCTAAGGCCGAGGGTCGAATCATAATATTCCACACTAACTCGTATCACCGTTCCTACTAACCAAATTCCAAGTGTTGTATTCTTTCCTTGTTTAATATGTATCCGTATTTTCTTATTTGTTTTCTTTCTTTTTTTTCTTTTTTTTTTCGTTATTTTTACTGGACCTTTAAACGGGTCCACGACAATTATTTAAATTATTTACATGCGAACTATTTTCTTTATCTTTGTTATTCTATTACACCGCTTTGGACATTGTAATTCCCGGGCTATATTATGTCTAACCTCCGGGTAAACTACTTTAATCAACTCGGTTATTCTTCCTTAGGATAATCCTTTGTAGAGAACTTGGAGAGTTAAACCTAACCTGACTACTAATTTTTTTGCAGCTGCTACTGCTGATTGTAATACTTGACTACAATCACAGGCGCAGTTCATCTTTTGACACCTCTGCTGCTGCTGCTGTTGAAGATTTGTTGTCATGTCGTTCTTTCATTTTTATTAGCTATTCACATATTGCATTTTATATATCGAAAAAACCACCAATACAAACTAGTGCTAACTACATTCGAAATTCGTTTTTATTCTAAGATAGATATTTTACGTGGTTAAGAAATAAGCAATTATAATACTCACGAGGAAACCCCAGTAGGTATTTACTAATATTAACTTAATTTGTCGCAATCCTCATCAAGGATTGAATACCCTACAGTTGAAATAGCGTGACTAGCTTAATAACCCTTTTCCCAGGGCTTCATAGACTTGTTGGTGTTTTTGCCATATAGTTTTCGATTCAGAATAAAAATAATTCTTAACGTCAAAAAAGATTTAAATTATTGTTCCTTGACGTCCACCGCCTACAGACATTTATTCTTTTAAATAGTGCAAATGGGATTGCTTCAAATCCCGGTTGCTTGCTTTTTACATTATTTTCGTTTATCAGTAGCAGAATTAAATCTTCCGTTTGATTTAACTCACCAAATGTAGAATTTTATCACGACTCAATCAATAATTTGGTGCCTGTCAGTAATAATAATAATAATAATAATAATAATAATAATAAATGGATGAAGAATTTTTTTTTAATTAAGAGACAGAAAAAAATGCAGAAGGTTTAATTTGATCAAAGCGAAACCAAGCCAAAGGGACGCCGAATTAGAGTTAATTTCACGGACGACACTGCGCATCGTAATTTGGCAATTATGCGTTAACAAGGCAGAGTAGAATACAAACTATGTCGGTCATGTTGCGAAAATAATGGGATATGTGAGTTTTATAACGCTACTGAAGAAATGCAAAAAGAAAATGGCGAGTAAATTGATCAGAGGGGAATGTTTTGTTCTTGTGATACTGCACATAATTTACATATTGCATTGTGATAAAACTTTAAATTGACAGTAGCGAAAATCATCGCAATAAAAAGAAACAACATTTTTTTACAATCCTATTTACCTTGTATGAGAACTCGAGGTAAAGGGTAAAAACATAAGAGGCACAGTTTATGAGGAATACAGTGTTGGGGAGCACCCCTTTTTACACAATAAATGGACTCATCTAAGGTGTACATATAATCCTGCCTACAGAGAACGGCAGTGATCGTCGCAGAGAGTTTTCTCGCTGCGACGGCATTTCTCACTGTCAGCTCTGCCTTCGGACAGAGGGCGTTCTCTGCTTCCGAGCAGAGAGCACTAACCCAGTCATGGTTCCGCCGAAGGGTAGAAGCATGACTGGGGGAAAATAGACAGACATTTTTTGGCCGGGTCATATAGCCCGGAAATCCCAGTTATAAAACTGACCATGTGTCACATGTTGCCCTTAGTGGGAGGGACAGCTAAATATAGATTGTCACAGTGAGTGTTAAAGAGAGTGCGTAGCAGGAGTTGAGTAGTTGGACCGCCGCTTAGTTGGTCAGTAAGAATATAGACTCATTACTTCTTTTTTACAAGATTGTATATATTGATTCCTACTAACAGTATTACTAGTATTCCTGTATTTACTAACCCGTGTTCCAGGTTGTAAATATTTTGGTCAATATAATTTACATTTTATCTCTCTACATCTGTTTTTGTTATTATTATTTTGTGTGGTTTCTAAACAAGAATCCACAACATAAAGCGATTAACATTAACTTGAACAGGTTCAAATTTGAGGAAACCTTCTCTTGGGAGTTAGTCCCACACAGAAGATGGGTCGTGGGAATGAAATTAGAGTGGTTTGCTCTAATAAGTTTTGCTTCAAAGTCTTCGTGTGAAACTATTAAGAGACGTGTAAGTTCATAAATATATAAATATAGACTGTGTTCCTGACTAATCCAAATCCGTAAATAATTATATTGGATATACTGAAACTTCTTTAACAAAAAGACTAACGTTACATCTCTCTAACTATAGCTCGATTAGGTTTCATTTAAATACCCATGGAGACCTACCAAACTTTATCCGTAACATTTACGTCAATAATACAAATATGATAGCATCGTCTACATGTAAAAAAAAGAGTCTAAAAAGATGGAAGTATTATTAATGGAAAAGAAAAGTCTAACATTCAGTAATATCAACTATGAACACAGTCACGATGTGCTGACAGTGTTTAAAAAATAAAACATTTCTATAACTCAAGATGCATGAATTCTTAATAATGGCTAAAAGTACAGACGAAAGCGCTTGGATATATAAAGCATTCGAACAATTCTTACATCAGTCCTGAAAATAAAAAAAAACAAAAGAACGAATAAAAAATTATATAAAAATCTTAACAAAAGCACATTCTCAGTCATTTTAATGAAATGAGCGCGCACACACACACATGCAGACACACATCCAAAATTTTATTGGCTTCTAAGACATCAATATTATCTAATAATAATTCTAAAAAGCCACCGTGATAACTTTGAGGTCCCCATGGGTGCATTTGATCCTTACAAAATCTGCGATTTTGTAAGAATTTATATCCTAAACACCCTTGGTAGGATAGTTAACTCCAAATACAGGGATTACGGCCTTGTTATATATATAGTACTGTGCAAAAGTATTAGGACCAGAACTATATTATCTTTTATGAGGCGTATTGGCAGAAAATGAACAACTTAATTAAAGTAATTTTATTTTATTTACTCAACAAATGATCAACAATAAAAAATACTTGTTACAAAATAAATTTAATATTTGTATAATAGCCTTTTGCTTTGAAATAATAAAATTGCGACAATTTACCAATCGCATCTAGTATATATATATATATATATATATATATATATATATATATATATATATAGTACTGTGAAAAAATATTAAGACAAGAACTATTTTATTTTTATGAGGCGTAATGGCAGAAAATAGACAACTTAAAGTAATTTTATTTTATTTACTCAACAAATGATCAACAATAAAAAATACTTGTTACAAAATAAATTTAATATTTGTATAATAGCCTTTTGCTTTGAAATAATAAAATTGCGACAATTTACCAATCGCATCTAGTATATATATATATATATATATATATATATATAGTACTGTGAAAAAATATTAAGACAAGAACTATTTTATTTTTATGAGGCGTAATAGCAGAAAATGGACAACTTAATTAAAGTAATTTTATTTGATTTACTCAACAAATGATCAACAATAAAAAATACTTGTTGCAAAATAAATTTTATATCTAGTATAGTAGCCTTTTACATTGATCACAGCCTTCATTCTGTCAGACATTATATCAAAAGTTTCTTCAATGTATCTAATGGTATCTCCTGCCAAGCAGCTTGTATTTGTTCCCAAAATGTGTCTTGCGAAGTAGCATTAGATTCATCAACTTTTTTATCCAAAACATCCCATAGATGTTTAATAGAGTAGTTTCAAAAAACTTGTTTAATAGAAAATAGGAAAAATTTAAGATAACTTCTTTTTAAGACATTTCTTTTACACCTAGTTTTAAATAATCAATATTTATTAGCAATTTACTTGGTTTTTCACCCTGTATTTGAATTTCATTGAGGTTTTTAGGAAAATCACCCTTGTCCTAATACTTTTACACGCTACCGGTAGTGTGCAAAAGTGTTAGGACACGGGTGATTTTAAACTTCATTTTAATGCCTCGTAAAAGATAAAATAGTTCTTGTCCTAATACTTTTGCACAGTACTATATATATATATATATATATATATATATATATATATATACTTGACCCTCTTATATTCCTTTGAGCACTGTTCTACTAACACCAGAAAACATTTATATAAGTGTTTGTACATTTATATAAGTGTTTGTGTATATTCATATATATATTTATTGATATCAATATCTAGATACAGTCACTTTCTCACCAGCGCAATGTGGCTTTTCTGTGTCTTTTCTACAAGTACTTTCAAGCTCTCTGGTTCTCCCGACGCATGAATTTACTCGAGCCACAAGTAAATCCCACCCTTTTACTGTGAAACCAATAAAATGCAAACACAAATTCTACTCCTTCAGCTTCTTTTCTCGCACTTCTTGCCTGTGGAATTCCCTTCTGTTTACTTGCTTCCACGACAGCTATAATCTCCAGAATAGTCTTCTCCTATCTCACTAACCTGCATCCTCTCTTCGTCCACTCTCATCAGTATTCTCCTCCTTCTCTTACCCACTTCCTGATACCCCTACAACCTGTCACTCTTTCACGTAACTTTTCTAATACGTGAGCACTTGCGCACTAGTGGCAGTAAACTGCGTTGCTTGGGGCGATATGATTATAAAAAAAAACATATAGGGTACCATGAACCAAACATGGGAGCAACGACAAGGTTTTGGAGAAAATGAAAACAAAAAGAAAACAAATACTTAACACCAGGAAAATACAGCTGAAAATCCTGGGACATGTAATGATGAAGAAGGGCTTGGAGAATCTGATACTCACAGGTCAGATAAAGGGAAAGAGAGACAGGGGAAAGCAACGTGTAACATATTTGATGGGCTTGAGTAAGTTGGAATACAAAGTGAGGAGAAAGCTTTTTAAGAGCTACTAAAGATAGGGAGATGAGGAAGGCCATGATCGCCTACGTCCTGGAGGAAAATGGTAGGTAAAAGAAGAGCGTTTTTGTTTTGTGTGTAAGTATGTTATTTTCTAAAGACATAAACACATACTCAATTACTTGTAATACAACTCACACACATTAACGCAATGAAACAAGTGTGCACACTCATACACACACACACGACCACACGGGTTCATTAGTAGAATAAAATTTAGTATTTCCGTTCGAGTAAAGAAAAATATGTTTATGATACAGCATCAATATTCTTGATGGAGTTGGTAGAATCATATTATTTTTTCGAAAGCACACTGTCCGTAGCATTTATTACCTACGAAAGGGGAGGGTAAATGTGAAAATTTTAGCTTGACCAAAAAGAAATTAGAAAGTCATAACATTTCTAATTGTAATGTTTCGCAACAAATAATATTCAACCATTCAGGCAGATAGATAGATAGATAGATAGATAGATAGATAGATAGATAGATAGATATGAGGAGACTGGGATAGATAGATAGATAGATAGATAGATAGATAGATAGATAGATAGATAGATAGATAGATAGATAGATAGATAGATAGATAGATAGATTGATAGATAGATAGATAGATAGATATGAGGAGACTAGATAGATAGATAGATAGATAGATAGATAGATAGATAGATAGATATGAGGAGACTGAGATAGATAGATAGATAGATAGATAGATAGATAGATATGATAGATATGAGATAGATAGATAGATAGATAGATAGATAGATAGATAGATAGATAGATGAGAGATGAGGATAGATAATAGATAGATAGATAGATAGATAGATAGATAGATAGATAGATATGAGGAGACTAGATAGATAGATAGATAGATAGATAGATAGATAGATAGATAGATATGAGGAGACTGAGATAGAGATAGATAGATAGATAGATAGATAGATAGATAGATAGATAGATATGAGGAGACTGTGATAGATAGATAGATAGATAGATAGATAGATAGATAGATAGATAGATAGATATAAATAAATATGAGAGACTAGATAGATAGATAGATAGATAGATAGATAGATAGATAGATAGATATGAGGAGACTGAAATAGATAGATAGATAGATAGATAGATAGATAGATAGATATAAATATGAGGAGACTGAGATAGATAGATAGATAGATAGATAGATAGATAGATATGAGGAGACTGAAATAGATAGATAGATAGATAGATAGATAGATAGATAGATAGATAGATATGAGAGACTTAGATAGATAGATAGATAGATAGATAGATAGATAGATAGATAGATAGATATGATATATAGATAGATAGATAGATAGATAGATAGATAGATAGATAGATAGATAGATATTAGGAGATTGAGATAGATAGATAGATAGATAGATAGATAGATAGATAGATAGATAGATAGATAGATCCTTGTGCAAATTACTTGAAACAACTGCTTCAGTTTCCTTTCTTTTGCCATATGGTCAATTTGAAAGTAACAGGGTGTAATCGATTTCTATTTTTGCTTCAGATTAAAATATTTTCGGTGGTGTGCAACGATATGAATCTGTTTTCAGGGTGTATGATGAAATTTGTTTGGCTTTGAAAAATACTGCGTCATCCGTGAGTGTATCAGATTTTTATCATGCCTAGACACTTTTGTCTCAACTATCACTAAGTTGATCTACGGCCATTGTCTGCAATGGACGTTATTCCAAGAAAGCGTATGAAAATTGTAACGCTGCATGAACACACTGACAAGCCTTACAAAGAATCGCGGATATTGTTGGTGTCAGCCATTCAACTGTCAGGAGTGTCATCATGGCGGAGAAACAAACTGGACCGACCAGTCCAAAACATAAAAGAAAATGCGGTCGGAGGAGAAAAACAACGCCAAGCGATGACGTATACGTAATCAGGAAAGTGAGAAAGATCCTAGGAATGCATTATTCGTTTTGTTTCAATTAATTTAAACAAGAGTGCAGATAGATAGATAGATAGATAGATAGATAGATAGATAGATAGATAGATAGCAACAAAATGAGATAAGGAGGGAGAGAAGAAACTGGGAGAGGGAGTTATAGGCAAGACTTAGACTGTGAAAAAAAACGTGCAAAACACCAATAAGTAAACTTCAATGATAAATGATTAAGTATTGATTTGATTAGTTTCGTTTGCTTTTCCGACTAGCCAATATTTTATGGCCGACAAAAACCACAAGCAGATGGAATACACGAATCATCATAAATAATAAAACAAAATGCTTTTCCTAAAGACCTGATTTGTGTTTGTTTGCTTCACCTCGTGGTCTTTTGGCTGAGCGATGACAGGATATATTTTGTTTTCATTCATTTATTATTATCAAGAATATATATATGTTTGATTAAATAATTTAGATATATTATGTCTATTTATTTTAATTCTGTCGTAGTCACGAATAAGTTTTTCGGTATGGTAATTAAAAGCAACAAGAAAGGAACTGTATATATTTTCATTAGTTTTTTTATAGTCCTAAGTACTTTCAATCTTGTCCAAGATCATCTTCAGAATTTTGATTCCTAAGACGAAATTAATGTAGTTGTCCATATGGAAAGTTATGAGTCATAAGTATGTTACACTTTAACCGTTACGAATTTTGAGCATACACGTGTGAACGCGAAGCCAATTCGAAAGGTATATGCTGCAAAGGGAGTAACTTAATTTTTAATATCGATACAAATTGCTATTTACATGTTTTAAACTACTGTTTTTCTTCCAAAAATTACAACTTTAAATTTTTCTTATCTACTGTTATAGGCATTTTAGAAGATTGTTACTTTTCTAATAATACATTTTGTATAGATCCGGTTTTAATTTTTGGTAAAGATGGCTTCGAGAATTTGAAGATTTTGTTTTCATGGTAAAGCATGCATGTATTGTCAACTAATGTTTCCCTAAATCGTGAAGGTGAACATGAATGATCCTTTAAATGCTGTGCAATCGATAATGAATCAGACATATGTATTATTAGCCTTCTAGATAGCGTTGTTCTTGTGTGACCAACATATGTATCTTTTGTCAGAAATACAATCTCCCAAATGATATTTACATTGATATACAATATTTTTGTTTTGTTTTTTTGTAAAAAGCTAGTTGATGTAGCTATATATATATATATATATATATATATATATATATATATATATATATATATATATATTCTGTCTGTCTTCAACTTTTAAGATGTGAGTTAACTAGCAAATGCTGTATCGTGAGCTGGCAGATATGATTTTTATATACGAATGGTAATTACTGCGAGGCTGCACGGCTATATCAGATAGCTTTTCCATACCAAGGGCAACAGAGTCATCCAACGCTTGCTGCTGTTTATGGACGCGATGGTAAGACAAGATTAGCGATACCACGAACTATTGTAATAAGTATTTTTATTGTACCTTTGGTTGTACATTTAACAGCATCTACCTAAACTTCAAAATTAACAAGCCTAAAACGAAGGATATATATATATGTGTGTGTGTGTGTGTGTGAGTGTGTGTGTGTGTGTGTGTGTGTTTATGTATCAGTCAGTTAAGTGCCATACGTGATACACGCTTTGGGAGATCATGTCTCGAAAGAGACATGACTGACTAAGCAGAAGATTATCCAGCAGTAGGTTGTCATTGCTTTCTGCGGTAGACTGGTTGCCAGCCAGGGCTATAGAACCCAATCTGTTCTATTTTTTTTTATCCATAACTCGAAGGAAGAGACGGATTAATACCTTTCCCAATGATATTTTGGCGTAAATGAATGCCATGAATTCAACTGGAATTCGAACTCGACTTCTCGATTTGTCATTCCGAGTCGATATCCACTGCACCGCAACGCACATCCTTGCACCACAACGCACATTCTTGTATATGTATAATTAGACAAAATAACTTCGTTTAAGCATGTTTGATTATATAATTTATACATATTATATCTATTTTTATGTCAATTCTCTCGTAGTCACGAATACGTTTCTCGCTATGATGATTAAAAACACCAAGGAAGAAACTATGAATATCCTGCCAAACATTTCTCAGTTAATAGCTGAAGAAATAAAATAGCAAATGTAACCTAGTCGACATGGCAACAAATCGTCATCTACCGCTAACTTCCTTTGAAGCTAATAACTCAAAAACGAAGAATTTAAAGACATATATTTATGGTGACTTTTGTCCTTGTTTTGTTGTAAGGAACCCGCCGCTAAAGTTTGTAAAAGTATTTCTGATACACCCTATATACAGTACTGTGCAAAAGTATTAGGACAAGAACTATCTTATCTTTTATGAGGCATCAAAATAATTGCGACAATTTACCAATCGCTCCTAGTATATATACAGTACTGTGCAAAAGTATTAGGACAAGAACTATTTTATCTTTTGTGAGGCATCAAAATAATTTCGACAATTTACCAATCGCACCTAGTATATATACAGTACTGTGCAAAAGTATTAGGACAAGAATTATTTTATCTTTTATGAGGCATATTGAGAGAAAATAAACAATTTAATTAAAATAATTTTATTTGATTTACTCAACAATTGCTTTAACAAAATAACTTTAATATTTAGTATAATAGCCTTCTGCTTTGATCACAGCCTTCATTCTATTAGGCATTGACAGCACAAGCTTCTTCAATGTATTTAATATCTCCTGCCAAGCAGCTTGTATTTGTTCCCAAAGTGTGTCTTGCAAAGTAACATTAGATTTATCAATTCGAGAGGGGAGAATAAGAAAAAGTCAGTTATATCCAAGGATAATAGAATACTGTGTAGTTTCAAAATAACTTGTTTAATAGAAAATAGGAAAAAATTAAATGTAACTTCTTTTTTAATAGATTTATTTTACATTTAATTTTAAATAATCAGTATCTATTAGCAATTTACTTGGCTTTTCACCCTGTATTTGAATTTCAGTGAGGTCCTTAGGAAAATCACTCCTGTTCTAATACTTTTGTACACTGCCGGTAGTGTGCAAAATTGTTATGACAGGGGTGATTTTAAACTTTATTTTGATACCTCATGAAAGATAAAATAGTTCTTGTCCTAATACTTTTGCACAGTACTATATATATATATATATATATATATATATATATATATATATATATATATTTGTGTATTTAGGCTGCAAATCTTCTTTTAAACATGTCAGATTAAATAAATTGCAAACACTATGTTTCCTTATTTTTAATAAAATCAATTCATACTCACGGATAATCTTTCGCGTATTACAATCAAAAGATGTCAGAAATGAGCTGTAACGTTGACAGATGTTATTTTCATTCATTTCTTAAGGTACCCAAGTACTTTCAACCTCTTTTCGAGGTCAACTCCAGGGGTGTGAGTTATGATAACAAATGTAACCGGAAAACTGTGTTGCTAAAAATTACTGTACATTTTTTTTGTTAGGTGAATTTCATGTTAATAAAATAAGTTTTCCGATTATTATGATTATTATATAAATTTATTTAACAATTTTTCAAAATTCATATTACTGATCCGCCAAATTTAAAATTATGCATTTCGTGGCCCATGAAGTTCAAAAGTTTAGCGACTGCTGCTATAAACAAGGTTACACGCTAATTATTATTATTATTATTATTATTATTATTATTATTATTATTTATAAATTCAATTTAAAGTATAGTTTTTAAAACCACTGAATTATTTTTTCAACCAAAATTTGAAAGCGAATCGAATTCTTGAATTTTATTGATGATCATGAAACTATTAGAACCAGATTCAAGATCGTGTATCAAGATGTTTGGTGATATTTGGTAATGTCCGGGGCCAACGCTATGATTATTTGCACCTCATGCAAACTCTAGGGCCTTGTACTGAGAAATGTGAGAAAGGAAGACAGTTTAAATATGTAAAAAGAGATAAACATAACAAAACGCTTTATTCAAATCTAAACTTATTTGTAAATGGAACTTTGTCTCTGCGCGTGTGTGTCTGTGTGTGTGTATCCGTTACCTATAGACTTCAAAACGGCTTAACCGATTTTCTTGAAAATTTACACAATTGTACTATAAGCGTCTGCCGAGTGTTCTTAGCTAGGTTTTGTGTCGAGGTACCCCCGATAAATATCGAAAATCGATAATCGAAAAAATCGGGTTATAGAAGGAGTGGTCCGATTTTAATCAAATTTGATACACTCATACAAAAAGACATAAGAAACGATATTCAGAAGTTGCAAGGTTGCAGTTCTTACAACAGTACAGAAAATCGATAATATATATATATATATAAGGCAAGATGTTTGTGCATGTGTCTGTTTATCTGCCTGTATGTCTGTATTTTTTTTTTCAGCCCTTTTATTTTAGTTTTTGCTTCGGGTTTGGCTCTAAGTAGGTATAATTGTAGTTCTTAGTCTCAGCCATGATACCATTTACTCAGAGGACTTATTTAGCCTTCAAAATTCAGTTTACGACGAAAAAAACTTATTTGATATCGATACCAGGAAATCAAAATTTGACTTACATCCATTCATTTTTCTTTCAGTCTACGGTTTCGCTTTAACTGGAAACAACTATTAATTTTTAGTCTTTCGTGCCAACGTCCGAGGAGTCTGAGCTCCAGGACCATGGATTAGTTTTAAAGCTGTCATTACACCCGAGAAACGCCGGGCTATACTGTTAGTTAAATATAAAGCATATTTTTATTTCACTTGTTGACTAGATACCCTCTTTATATGGATACCCGAGGCCGTCCGACCCTTTGATTTTCCCCTTCTGCACGCTACTGATCGCGCCGGACTCTCGGATTTGACATGTTGAGCCTGATTAAAAAATTAGATCTCTCTCTCTCTCTCTCTCTCGTGCTATTTTTTTTTACTTGAGCTCATTAAATTCCACAATACCATTAACTAAAAGACAAAATTTACCTTTAACATTCTGTAGTTCAACTACAAACGCAAACAGCTCTTATTACCAACTGTGCATATTCCCACAGGCACGCACATTTCAAAGTAATTCTGTATACATTTAGCTGTCAAATTTAACAGCTGCATTGACTAATTAGGATAGCGAAATAGAAAACAAACTGTATTAAAACAAATACAAGCATTAATAGGATATGAATGTACGTATATATTTGGACCATGTCATTTCTGACTCAGCCGGGAAATAACAATTACATGACTAACACCCGATAGAGTAGTTGGGTCAAATGACCAAATTCTTATCTCTTAAACACACACACACACACACACACACACACACACACACACACACACACACACACACACACACACACACACACATTTCAATACTTCAAACTTTATTTATAATGGACGAGCAGTATAGCCCGGCGTTGCTTGGATGTAATGAAAGCGTTAAAACTAATCCATGGTCCTGGAGCTCAGACTCTTTAGACGTTGGCACGAAAGAATAAAAAGCAATAGTTGTTTCCAGTTAAAGCGAAACCGTAGACTGAAAGAAAAATGAATGGATGTAAGTCAAATTTTGATTTCCTGGTATCCATATCAAATAAGTTTTTTTCGTCGTAAACTAAATTTTGAAGGTTAAATAAGTCCTCTGAGTAAATGGTATCATTGCTGAGACAAAGAACTACAATTATACCTACTTAGAGCCAAACCCGAAGCAAAAACTAAAATAAAAGGGCTGAAAAAAATACAGACATACAGGCAGATAAACAGACACATGCACAAACATCTTGCCTTTTATATATATATATTATCGATTTTCTGCAGTATTGTAAGAATTGGAACTTTGAAACTTCTGAATATCGTTTCTTATGTCTTTTTGTATGAGTGTATCAAATTTGATTAAAATCGGACCACTCCTTCTATAACCTGATTTTTTCGATTATCGATTTTCGATATTTATCGGGGGTACCTCGACACAAAAACTAGCTAAGAACACTCGCAGACGCTTATAGTACAACTGTGTCAAATTTCAAGAAACTCGGTTCATCCGTTTCGGAGTCTATAGGTAACGGACACACACACGCCCGCACACACAGACAAAGTTCCATTTATAAATAAGTTTCGATACTCGTATTTGAATAGACGCTCCGTTATTTTAAGCAGTGTTTATTTCACCAACCAACAAACGTAGACAAGAAAAATTAATAAAGTCTCTCTGCCTTATGTTGACCTTCTGTGAGCTTTAGATTGCTTCTGATCCAACACTCAGTCAATTAAGTGCCGTACGAGATACACGCTTGGGCGATCATGTCTCTAAAGAGACATTACTGACTGGGCAGAAGATTTTACTGCATTAGTTGCCATTATTTTCTGCGGTAGACCGGTTGCCAACTAAGGCAGTCTGTTCTGCTATTCAACCCATAGTTGAAGGGAAAAGAAACAGACTCATACCTTTTCCAAGAGCATTTGTGTGTAAGTGAATGCAATAAATTCGTGAAAATATACGCGTCGGAAAGGTATGAATCAATCTAATACAATACATCCATAATAACCAGAACCTCTTTCCAGAAAGCCATCTCTTCAACGTTGAGTTGAGAGGCCATATTTTTCCAGAAAATACTTTTGGAGAGTTTTTAAAGTGACTTTCTTCTCTTGCTCTCTAATCATGTCTGTTTAGCCCGGAGTCAGATCTGCACATTTTATCATAAAACTCATAAAAATACGCTGCAAGTCTGTCACGAAGGACATTCTCATAGCCGCCATTAGACAGCCGATTTTCATGTGATCTTAGATCATTAGAAATTTCGTCACGAGATCTCCAGAAATGAACATACACGAGGTTTCATTAGAGTCTCATCTTGCTTGAAAAGACAAGAGCCTAACCTACCTTAGTCGGGGGTCTACGGGAAATTTTTGCCCGGGCTAAGATTTCTCACATAAAATTCGGTCTTGTGCCATATAGTGGGGAGGCAGATGAATAACGAGTCTACATTATTGTCTACATTGTTGTGAAGAGCGGTTTTCAACATTAAATGTTTTACACTTTTTATCTTAAAATGATTGAGACCATCAAAATCAAACTTTCTTCAACCAAACTTATTCTCTGTCTCTTTTTGCGAATATTTGATACTAATTTCAAGATTTTCCAGGTTATCTGAAACAACATTCCTGAAACGTTTCTTAGGTCAGTCAGTCAGTCAGTCAGTCAAGTGCCATACGTGATACACGCTTGGCCGATCATGTCTCCAAAGTGACATGACTGACTGGGCTGATTTTCTCGCAATAGGTTGCCAATACTTTCTGCGGTAGACTGGTTGCTAATCAAGTATATATAATCCAATTTGTTCTTCTGAAAAGTAAAACGGATTCATCCTTTTCCCAAGCGTATTTATGCGTAAGTAAATGCAACGAATTCGACTTGAATTCGAACCCGGTTCTACGGTTTCAAAAAAAAACATTTGGTTTGCTGTTTATGTATGTGGGAAGATATAAAATTTACGTGTGTGTTCCTTTTAACTAACCAAAGATTCATTTTGGAATTTGGCCCCAAAGAATACATACTAATTAATAT
This sequence comes from Ascarosepion bandense, assembly GCA_037127315.1. NCBI lineage: Eukaryota > Metazoa > Mollusca > Cephalopoda > Sepiida > Sepiidae > Ascarosepion > Ascarosepion bandense. The sequence goes on from JBBBDQ010001689.1 coordinate 1,534,883, forward strand.
TTTTCCTTTTTTTCTTTTCTTCTTTTTCCTCCCTAATGGTCAAGATGTCAACCTGCTTTTAACCTAATTTTATCTTTTCCCCTTATCATTTTTATACTCGTTGCTTCTCACTTAGTTTTATTGTCTTTGATATGATGTGCCTATATAGTACCAAGACTGTCCTTTCTTATCATTTTGATATATATATATATATATAAATTATTTTGAACATTATTTTTACCAATACTCGTATTTAAGTAGATATTCTGTTTTTAATTAAACAGCATTTTATATTTATATCTACCGGCCTGATATTTTACGATAAATTTTATTACGAAAATGTGTGCTATCGAGCAGGATTCGAACCTGCGACCCCTACTTACATTGGGGAAGCTACCATTTGAACTGGTACTGTCTTAACCACTCGCCCATAAATTGCCTCTTGATCAGACGAGTTTTTTATCATATATAACACAATTATTTATATATATAACACAATTTTCGATCTACCGTAAACAAACCATATCTGCTCTGAAATGTATCGTAATGTCAAACAAATGTAAACATGTTACGGAAATTAACGAATTTTAACGAAACTTGGTTATAAGCAACCGACAATTTGTAATGAATTATTTTGAACATTATTTTTACCGATATTCGTATTTAAATAGATATTCTGTTTTTAATTAAACAGTATTTTATATTTATATCTACCAGCCTGATTATGATTATTTTATATATATATATATATACAGAATTGGAGTTATTAAAAAAATTCCTCACGATAGCTTACGAGAATTCATTTTCCGAGCCACTTTTTTCCAAAGAATTACACAATTTGAAACAAATCTTTGTCAATAACGAATTTACAAATTATTTACGTGATTATCATGTCAAACCTTTTCTTTGTAATGTAACTAATGGCAACCACAAACACACAGACAAAAACAACAATATTAATATTTTTTTACAAAAATTAAATGCACAATAACTACAGGCAGGATGAATCTTCACTTCGAAATATCATCTGAAATTATGCAATACCAAACAATTCAAATAAGAAAATTAAATTAATTACCTATTATAAAAAAATCGAAACTGCCAACCTCATTATCAATAATAATAATTCACCTGAAATGTCGAAACATCCGATCTCATTTAAACACACATCGAGATCTTCCAGGACTTATCCGTCATATCCTCATTGAGAATACATGCATCATAGCATCATCCACATGCAAAAGATTAAAAATAATGGAGGCATTACTGATAAAAAAGAGAAATCCTACACCTAATAACATCAATTATGAACATGGTAACAATGTGCTGACTGTGTTCGGAACTTAACATACACAAGACTATATATGCACAAACTTTCTTCATGTTTATTACAAGTAAAACAATATATATATTGATAATGGCTAAAAGTATAGCCAAAAGCTCTCGAAAGCACAAAAGCTTTGGACAATACTTATATAATTTGAGTTCCAAGAAAAAAATTATACCAACACACGAAAAATTATATAAAAAAACCTAATGATAATACTTTGTCATTTTTAATGACAACCGGCCATAATTATTAGGCCACCCCAGTGTTTTAAAAAGATGATGTATTTCATACTATGTTTTAGTATTTATTGCCAAGTGAATAATTTTAAATGAAAATAGAATGGTTCTTTTGTTAATACTGCACAATAACATGTGCATCTAATGAATTTATAAATCTTTAATAATTACCTGTATTGCAGTTTCATCAATGAAAGAATGAAGAATATTTAGGGTGATCAGGACGAGTTTATCTTTGCTTCCTTGTCTTGTAAAATTTTGCAAGGAATAATAACAAAGGAACCATTCCATTTTCATTTGGCAATACATACTAAAAATAGTATTAATTACATCATTTATTTAAAAAAAAACAAAAAAAAAAACTGGGGTGGCTTAATAGTTATGGGCGGTAGTATATATATATATATAATCATTTTACCCCAAGCAAGGCAGTTTTACTACCACTGTTGCGCAGAGAGTTACATAGGGTAAAGTGATGAGAAAGAGGGGTTAGTTATAACGGATGACAAGAGGAGGGTAATAGACGGATGAGAATACCGGTGTAATGGGGGTGGAGTGGATGGAGAAAAAGAAATTGAGAGAAAGGATGCGAGTTAGTGAGATAGGAGATGTCTATTGACCTTAAATTTAAATTCCTGGAGATTGTAGCTGTCAGGAAAGCAAGTATATGGAAGAGAATTCCACAGGTAGGAAGTGCGGGAAAAGAAGCTGTCAGAGCAGAAATTGCAGTTACATTTTATCGGTTTCACTTTTAAAAGGGGGGCCTAGTTTCTAATCTAGTAGCTCGTGTAAATTCATACCTAGGGGGCACCAGTGAGCTAAGTTCATTGGAGCAGAAGCCATGAAAGTTATTGTAGAAGATGCACAGAGAAGCCACGTTACGCCGGTGAGAGGGCGACTGCAGCCGAGATGACAAGTCGGTATTGATCACATTACAGATTTTTTGTCTTCTTTTCCTCATGTTGAGGATTTCATCTATCACCCATTTTTTTTTTTGCCATTATCTATTTTTGGGGGGGGGATGATCTTGATTGCTGATGTTACTAAAGATTCTCTTAATGTGTCCCACTCTGAATTTCCGTCTCAGTTTTGACCATTGTATTTTTTTTAAACACTGTCCACATATTTCTCCTTCACATTCAGGTTATTAGTTTTCTTTAAAATATTCTTATTCAGGACTTACATGAAGAGATACAGATGCTAATGAATTGTATTAGGTTGTCCCAAAAGTTAGTAAACACTTGCGAAATGGGTTTATCTGGCCCAGTACAATCGAGACAAGTGATGGGTTCAGAAAGGGCAAGAGACAACGTCGGTTCCAAAACAAGATCGATTCAGCAAGAAAGTCATGTTGTGCGTTTAATGGAACTTCGAAGGGATCGTGCATTTTGAGTTGGTTCCGAAGGGTCGAACTTTACTGTCAGCAACTTGAGCGGATCTACGAAAAGTTGAAGCAAAAGTACCAGGCTCTGATCAACCGAAAGCGCGCTTTGATGCAGCAGGACATGCTAAGCCAAATACAGCCAGGAAGACCAAAGACAAGTTTGTCCAGCTGGACGGCGTTGAGGTTCTACCACATCCAGCCTACAGTCCTGACTGTGCTCCATCAGATTACGGTTTTTTCCGCTCAATGCAACACATTCTGAAGAGCCGCCGATTTGACTCATTTGATGAAATCGAGGAAGCGTGTTAAGATTTCTTTGATTCGAAGCTAGCTGAATGGTACTTTGACCAGATCCGAAAGCTTGCAGATCGATGGCAGAAAGTCTTGGAAAATGATGGTCTTTATTTTGAGCAATAATTTTTGTTGTTTTTGCAAGTAAAATTTCAATCTTTTGCTGGTGTTTTCTGGTAACCTTAGATTACTTGGCGAGTAAAATTTCAATTTTTTGCAAGTGTTTACAAACTTTTGGGACAACCTAATAATATATAATTGTTATTATTTACGGTTTTTCTTAATAAGCTGTTTGATGTAATTTCTTACTAAATGATTTACATAGGACCGAAGGAAAAGGAATTCTTTTCAATTTTCGTATTATTCTTTTTTCTTCACAAGAATTTTTATATTTGCTCCAAATGATAATATACATTTTCCATAGGATCCGGTTCGAATGTTTTAAGCCATTCTCTGGTATTTCTCAAGAGCATAACTTTTCAAGAGTTAAAGATTATATAGATAAATAGACATAGAAAGGGACTCATAGAATTTTCACAAACAAACGAATACCGACAAACGGGCGACTGAGAGATGAATAAACTTATAAACACAGAAGGATTGATTTCATTATTTTTTCTTCAACCTTGTGCACAAGCATCCTCATACTTTTCTCCTCGTAACTGCCACCACATCCTTCAACTCTCACTGGAATCCATGCCTCATCTCTAACCCGATAAAAAAAAATAACGATCTAAAAACAAGAATAAACATACCGTATCATTATAATGAGCTGAGATCGGATAGGCTTGTTACACGAGGCGCCTCTCGCCACACACCACCAGCACCATCACCATTACAACCACGAATACCACCCGCACTACCACCATCACACCATTTCTGTTTTCTCTTCACATGGTAAACAAATGAGTGATATTTCCAGTCTTACTTTGTTCCAGACCGGTTCTCTCGTGTTTCGTTTAACGACCCAACGGAGGAGAATTTTGTGCTCCAATGAGACCGTCTCCTGTCTACGAGAAAATTTTTTTGAAGATTGCAATTATTTACTTGATACATGTTAACAAGTCTTCGACGTCAGTAGACAGGAAACGGTTCGAAATGGTGCATGGACGACATTATGACTTCAGTTTAGTTGTTAAACACATCAACATTATACATTTTCGGTGTATTTTGAAAATGAAGATGGACAGTTGGTAAGTTATCCAGGAAAGTTTTATTTCACTGACGCATTGTAGATAGATAGATAGATAGATAGATAGATAGATAGATAGATAGATAGATGTGAATTGATTGAGATAGATATGAACTGCTTGAGATAGATAGATAGATAGATAGATAGATAGATAGATAGATAGATAGATAGACTGAGGTAATGAACAGATAATTAAACTTAACAACAATTACACACTTTCATTTATGAGGCATTAAATTTCTTCTTCTTCTTCTTCTTCTTCTTCTATGTGCGCTGTCCCTTCAGGACGTAGACGATAATGGCTTTCTACATCTCCCTGTCCCTGGTGGCTCTTAGAACGCTTTCTCCTGTTGCACCATGTAACCCTTGTCCCGTCATCCACCTGATCAGGTCCTTCAAATATGTTATTCGCTGCTTCCCCCTGTTTCTTTTTCCGTCTATCTGGCCTGTTAGTATCAGATTCTCCAAGCCCTTCTTCCTCATTGCATGTCCCAGGAACTTCAGCTGTCTCTTCCTGATGCTCAGTGTTAATTTCCTTTTCGTTTCCATCCTTTTCAAAACCTCATCATTGTACACATGTTCAATCCAGGATATTCGCAGCATCCTTCTGTAGAACCACATTTCACTTGCTTCAAGTTTTTCTTTCATCTTCGATTATATTGTCCAGCATTCACTGCCATATTGAAGAACTGACATCACATAGCAATTCAGTACTTTTTACTATGTTCCTAGCGAAATTGTCCTGTTTCTTAATACTTTACTCAACAGCGTGAAAAGATGGTAGATCTGAGGAATATGTTGGATATAGCAAAGGCTCATATCCGTGAATTTTTGCAATGTTACCATGGCAACATGTGACCGAGCATTGTCATGAAGTAGAATTGGACCGCCAGTCACATTTTGCTTGAATGAATGTGCATTTAATTAAGATGCTGGTAGTAACTTTCTGCAGTGATGTTCTGCGTAATGGTGAAAGCCAATGGCGGACCACCAGACAGTCATTATAATCTTTTGGAAAGTGTTTAGGTGCTTCTTCATTATCGTGCCATTGTGTCGATCGTTTACAATTGTCATATAGAATCCATTTCTCATTTCTATTCGATCGTGAAATGAATAATTCGAATTTTGCTGATGCTACACCGAGCACACTTCAATATATCGAACTCTTTGACTGTCATATAGTTCATGTAAAAACCCTTCATCGAGTTTCTTTAATCTGACAATTTTCTTGAGAACCTCCGATACTGTCGAAACGTTGATGTCCATTATCTGAGACCTTTTTTTTCACTTTGACGTGGGTTTTGTTTCTGTTGTAGAGCAGCTATATATATATATATATATATATATATATATATAGAGAGAGAGAGAGAGAGAGAGAGAGAGAAGGAGAGGGAGAGAGAGAGCTATTCTGTTTGACAGAACATTCCATATTTGAGAGCTCTGGAGGCGTGCCAGCTATTCTACAACATCTTTATATATATATATATATATATATATATAGTAATTACAATACCAATAGTAAGAGAACTAACTCTGCCAAAACTAGTACTAATTAAGCTATAATTTAAATCGTCTTGTACAACCCACCGAGAACGAACTCGGGGGGAAAAGAAGGGGAAGTAAAAAAAGAAACAAACAAAGTACATGAACAAAAAGTCAAGCACTCGTAAGAAAGAAAAAAACCCCAAGACGAAAACCCTAACACTAAAGCGCTCAATACGAAAGTAGATCAATAAAGACAGAAAATCCAAGCAAGAGCCACAAAGCTACCTAAGTTTCACCCTACGGCTCGTCAGGGTAAATTGGCTGTATATATATATATATATATATATATATATATATATATATATATATAAAGATTAATAGCAGTCAGAAATTCAGACTGTCATTAATAGTCTGAGTTGGTCGATTGCGTTTGTCAGCTGTTCACTTTGTCGAACTCTTTACCTTCGGGCAGTGAGAAACCCACACGAGTCTACGCCAAATGGTAGAGTCTTGTCTAAGGAAAAGCGGGCAGGAATTTTTTTCCGAGCTATTCTAAAAATTTCGATAAAATTAAATAACTCACTAATGTTGATATACCGTAAAGCAAAACAAACAATTCAAACCTACGCGATACAACTTAAAAAATAAACCCAGGAAAATTTATCAACAACGAACCGCTTGAAAATGTTTAATGATATGATCGTCTTGACAGTTTTCCTTTCATTTGGTGAAATAATCACTATGAACAGTTTTTACACTGTTTTCTCCCTCATGAGAAAAACAATGTAAAACATTAGAAAAGCAGAATTTAAAAATATCTTACAAAATTATCCTTCTCCGTCACATTGAATGGAACATATATAAAAGAATGGTTGCAGCTCATATATAAAATATATGTATATAAAAATGACAGTTGGATTTATTTTGAAACATCTATTTATGAACAGAAGTACAAAATATCGTTAGATTTATAAATTCTTATTTTTATTTTAACAACGCTCATAAATATTTTTTCTGGCTAACTGTAAAAGTCGGAGTAAACTAATATGAAGGATATTTATGAGCCTTCTTATACTGATATATTTTGAAAACCTAACGATATATTTTTTGCTTCTGTTTTTAAATACAAATTGTAAAATAAAATCCTTACATTTGCCTTGATAAAGTCTATCAGAGGACGAAACGCATTGGTAAAGAATAGTTTTCTTTTTTTTATTTTATTTATATTGCCTTTCTATAAATTTATTTTTATTTATATCTGAATATTTTCCTCATCCCCGCCACCACCACCAGCACCACATACATACATCTTAGTCAAAACATGAAGAGAATCTAATACCTCTCCGTTTTGAAATGGTGAACGACGTGGCCGAAAGCGTTTGGGGCAACGACGTGGCCGAAAGCGTTTGGGACAACGACGTGGCCGAAAGCGTTTGGGACAACGAAGTGGCCGAAAGCGTTTGGCACAACGACGTGGCTGAAAGCGTTTGGGACAACGACATGGCTGAAAGCGTTTGGGACAACGACGTGGCTAAAAGCGTTTGGGACAACGAAGTGGCCGAAAGCGTTTGGGACAACGAAGTGACCGAAAGCGTTTGGGACAAACCCGTCCTTACAGTAGGGACGGGTTCTGTAATTTCTTTCTTCCACCACACTCAAAAAAGAAAAAAACACAAAAAAAAGAATTAATAAAATTGTCATTGTCCGTCATATTTAACGAAATATATATTTTTAAAAATCGTTACTTCCCAAAAATATTTAAATTATATGTATAAATATACACACACAAGTATATTAAAAGTTACCCTCATCCACATATGCGTTGTTTTTATAAGCATAGTTTAGATATGGCACATGGTCGAAAGTATACAACACTTAATGAAAAACCGTTACATAACGTCCCAATATATGAATCCAAACATGTGTCTACATATATAAATTCACTTAAAAAAAATTGGTAGATAATCGATCCATCGATGACGCAAATGTCCAAAACGATTTTTTGCGTTGGTTCTGGCAAGGGCAAGATTGATCTGTTCGGGTTCACCGAATTCGCGCCTGTACAATCGATTTCCTCCTGACGTTAGCCAACTTCCGTTGTCTTCTTTTACCTCGCAGTTTACAACGGCGAATATCCGACAGACGAGGCATGTTCTTTTTCGCTCAGCTATAAAGGTATTATATCTATTTTTAGCGGGGAGACTGCAAAGGGGCCTTCGGCTGCACACAAGCGTAGCATTGCCTTTGAATTTATGGCGAGCAATATGAGGTATTTTCGGCTGTCAAAAAAAAAAGAGTTGATTGAACTCGGCGATAGAAAGCAGAGCATGACCCGGTTGATGGGATGCGTCTGTTGTGGCTTGCAAACAGATGGGCGAGGCAGAGAATGGGGAGAGCCGAAGTATTCATGGCAGATATCAAATTGGCAAAGATCTTTAATGATGTACAAATAAGTGAACACTAAATTCCATATGTGTAGCAAAATACAAACAATAGAGTAATAGAGAAAAACATTCAATTATAATTCCAACACATACATACCATATATATATATATATATATATATATATATACTAGCAGTATAGCCCGGCGTTGCTCGGGTGCAATGAAAGCTTTAAAACTAATCAATGGTCCCGGAGCTCAGAGTCAGCCTAAAGAATATTTGTGTGAAGTTTGCTGAGAATCGGATAAAAATTGTGAATTTGTATAAAGGACATACAGACAGATAAACAGACACACACACACAAACATCTTGCCTTTTATATATATATATTATCGATTTTCTGCACTATTGTAAGAACTGTAACCTTGAAACTTCTTATATCTATATCTATGAGTGTATGAAATTTGATTAAAATTGGACCACTCCTTCTATAACCCGATTTTTTCGATTATCGATTTTCGATATTTATCGGGGGTACCTCGACACAAAACCTAGCTAAGAACACTCGCAGAGTCTTATGGTACAACTCTGTAAATTTTCAAGAAAATCGGTTCAGCCGTTTCGGAGTCTATAGGTAACGGACACACACACAGACACACACACGCGCATACACACACACAGAATTCCATTTATAAATAAGTTTAGATGTGTATATTCTATAAATGTACTGTAAAATATAACAGGCAATGGATGTCTATTATGTTTAATCGTGAGCCGTTCTAAGCATCGTATTTTGGCTTTAATTTCAAGTGAAAATAAAGACAACAATTCTCCAACATTTCGCTATATTTTTCTTACTCTCGTTCTAAGCTTTCGGCTCATATGAGCCGTCTTCAGAGAGGTTACAAGACGTTAACATAAAGACATCCACCATCAAAGATGATTTTATCTTGTGTTGACATAAAACATTGGTATGCAACGATAATATTCACCGAATAGCAGAAGCAGGTCGTAAAAGTGTAATGTGGTTCTATGACGTCACAATGCGTGAGAGACCGAAATGTTAACAGAACTCTATGTCTAAATGCAATGTAATGTGTTATGATCAGATTGAAATGTGATTTTATTAAGTGTGAGTTGTTTTGTTTTAATGCATATGACCTTCCATATCTGAAGGTTCTTTTTAGTGTGTGCTTGTGTGAGTATTATTGTGTTATCGACTAAAATCTGTCTAATATTACATATATGGATATGTTTTTCTAAGAAATGTTGTTTCATTGAACTCTGATCAGAAAGGTGACAGGTAAGTCTACGGGAGAGCGTGGTTGTAGTAAAACCAATATATGTAGTGGGTTTATTATTAGTACGAGAGATAAATCTCTGAATGGGCATGTAAATTGATATACTACATTGGTTTTCTATAGAGGATTTAGTTGTGTGGTTGTAGGGTTATTAAAGACTATGAGGTCAATTGTTTTAATTTTTTTATAATATATGATGAGCTTCTCCAGGTGTTTAAATGTAGGGTCAATAGACACCTCCTATCACACTAACTCCCAACTATTCTCACAACACTCTCATCTACCCAACCCTCATTCTCGGTATCCTCACCCGCCTATCACCCACCCTCTGTTATTTCCTATATTTAACCAGCCTTTCTCCACTCTACGTAGCCCCCTGCACAGTAGTGGCAGTGACATGCCTTGCTCGGGGTGAAACGCTTATAAAAAAAAAAAAAAAAAAATTTGATTATTATTATTTATTGGTTTAACATTTCTACGTTTATGTTTTTGAGTGTTGTTTCATCATGCTTGTAATTATTATGCATTTGATTGCAA
>JBBBDQ010001689.1:1550000-1627500 GCA_037127315.1 Ascarosepion bandense
TCTGAAACAATCTTGCACATATATAAATCTACCATCCGCCCGTGCATTGAATACTGCTGCCATATCTGGTCGGGTTCTCTTGCTAACCACGTAGGTGTTCTTGGCAAAATTCAACGGAGAATCTGTAATGTGATCGGTACCGACTTGGCAGCTCAGATGCAGTTACTTTCTCACCGGCGCAATGTGACCTCTCTGTGTCTCTTTTACACATACTTTCACGGCTTCTGCTCTGATGAACTCAGCCCACTGGTGCCCACTATGTTTGAATTTACTCAAGAAGCTAGATTAGCAACTAGGTCCCACCCTTTTACTGTGAAACCAATAAAATGTAAACGCAAATTCTACTCTAATAGCTTCTTTTCTCGCACTTCCCGCCTGTGAAATTCCCTTCTATTTACTTGCTTACCCAACAGCTACAATCTACAAGAATATAAGTGTGAAGTCAACAGTCATCTCCTGTCTCACTAACTTGCATCCTCTCTCAAGCTCCTTTCTTCGTCCACTCCACTCTCATCAGTATTATCATCCTTCTCTTATCCACTTCCTGACCACCCTTATAACCTGTCACTCTTTCTCATAACTTTCCTCCTATGTAACCCCCCTGCAAAACAGTGGCAGTAAAATGTCTTGCTTGGGGCGATATGATCATAAGATAGATAGATAGATAGATAGATAGATAGATAGATAGATAGATAGATAGATGTAAAAAGAAATGGAGTAAAATCCACTGTTCATAACATTTACTTTTTTAAAAAGTCCTCAATAAAAAGTACAGCAATATAACGGTTTAATATTTTTGAAATATATATTGTAATATTTTTATTATGAGTGATTATAATAAAAACACTTTATATCATTACACAAAAGCTTTCATGTTTCAATACTATGAATTTTACTTCGTCAGGCAATCGTTGGTAACTGATGATAAAAATGACTTTTATGGAAATTTATAAACAATTCCTTACCTTTTCATGTTATGCCCCTTACTTTAGCTGTTGTAAAAAAAGTAACAAAATAGTGCTCGATGTCTACTAACAGAGCTGTAATTTTTATTAATAATAAATATACATGTTTTACTTTCCTGTACCACCACCCTGAGTTTCATGAATGATGTTATCGTCAGGTGTGTGTGTGTGTGTGTGTGTGTGTAAAGAATTAATGAAGCTATTTTTAATCTCACCTTGTTATTATTTGAAATATTATTTAAGTGGTTACCCGTATTTGAAATAGATGCCTCTTTTTATTTAAAACTGTGTATTACTGCTGATCTGTGTCGCCGGACTGTCTAACGCATGCAGGACCAAACAGTGGTTTCTCCCATGTCTTCAGCCTATTTCTCTTAAATCGAGACAGCCTACCTTGAAACCTTGAAAAAAAACCTTACCAACAATACATGTTTGTAAATAAGTAAAAATATTCTGAGCAATACATTTTTGTAAAAGAAATTGCTAAAACTCCCAAGAAGACTAAATTTCAACATCATATAGTTCAGAAGAAGTTGATCTGCGTTGTGGTCAAATGAGAAATCGGAGAGCCGACTTCAAATTACAGTTGAACTCGTTGCATTCACTTATGCGCTAATACCCTCTGGAAACTTTTTTCTCTTCCCAGCTGTGGGTTAAATATCAGGCCAGATTAGGTTTTTCTTAAAGGCACAGTGGCCCGAACAAAAATATTAAGATAAGTTATCCTCCTTTGACACCAAGTTGAGCGGTACGGTTTTCCAAGGCCCACGTTTCATCTTCACGTATTCAGCGGCTTTAGTAAACATTCGACTTGTAATTAAATTAAAAAAACTATTGTGAAGAGTTCGACAAACAAGAAACCTCCATCTGCTTGCTGGAGTTGTGGCGGCTAGTTGAACGAATGGGACACAAAAAGCGATTCTGCGCCCCCACCATAGCGCAAACCAGCAGACAACTCACAGCAGCCAACATAATTACAGTCAGCGTAGGTAAACACGTACCAGCAGTATGGTTTCAAATTTTCTCCCAAAATCTAACTCCAACCGCAAATATGTGGCGGGAAAACTGAACGACTGTACTTTTCGTCTACAAATTGACTCAGCCTCTGGTATAACATTAATAATCGCAAGCACTATGGAAAACCATAGGCCAACCTTCGGTAACACCAACCAGTCAGGTTGTGCAGAGTACATCCGGAGATTACGTCCATATCATGGGAAAATTTCCATCAAACATCACACTCAACGTTAAAAGGCTGCCTGGAATTATTTACATTACAGACTCAAGTCACAACCTATTGAGACTTGATTTTATTGAGTAAACGGATCTCCTGGCTACTCCATTCAATTCTCTGTGCAATGTGGTATCCAGACCTTTATCTATATTTTACTGACCTAACCAAACAGATAATCAGAACACCTCCCACGTGCTCTACTGAAAGCAAAGTAGTTGAGAATATCGACAAAAGAGAGACTGGACGTTTCCCTCCGTTTTTTTTTTTTGTTTTTTTTTAGATCAACACCAAATGTAGCCGTGTGGAATGGTCTCTCACCCGCAGAGGCACTCGTGAATGTTCCGTACTACACTGGACGCCTTACGGTCTCAATAACAGCACTACACAAACCAAAAAAACAAGGACATTACATACTAATGTACAAGAAAATCAACCCTAGGCACCGCACAAAAATCGAATATGTCACAGATAAACAAAAAATGACATATTTGGCAACAGTCCAACTATTCCATCTAATGTACTGGTGGACACTTCAATTGCCGTCTCGTTCAACTCCCATTCAGAGATCTCACAGATACAGACAGTCGCACTAGGGTGAGACACCTTTCAGTTAATTCTAAGTTTGCGCAATATGACTAAACTTAAAGTAAGGAGGTGTTGGGGCACAGTGGCCTTAACAAAAATATTAAGATAAGTTATTCCCTTCGACTAGACGGATGAAAAATAAGGGTTTTGGTCACGTCTCCTGTTTGGAAGGAGAGTATTGTGGAAACGACAGAGTCGGCCATGACACCAAGTAGAGCGGTACAGACCCACTTTTCATCACTGCGCGTTCAGCGGCTTCAGTAACCATCCGACTTATAATTAGATTAATTAACATTTAAGAGTTATCCTCTCGTTTAATCCTTTTATTTTTCTCCACAAAACAACATTTTCCTCCGTTGGGAACATAACAGTTTTATTGCCTTGGTCCACCACAGAAAGAAACGGTTACCTACTGTGGGAAAATCTTCCGCTTAGCGCGCCCAAGTGTGTATCACGTATGGCACTTAACGAACTGACTGAAAAGAATTGATATACCGCTAAACAAACAAACAAACAACTAGGATCGAATCTTGACTGCTGCCGAGTATAAAAGAAAGATCAAGCTTAGGGGGCAAACGGGTGGGCTTATTTGTGTGGGTAGAATTGTCAGGAAAATTAAATATGTTTCTACCAACACATGTTTTCGTTAAGATTTGATTTTTTTTTTCTTTTCCGTCAGTTTATTTCGATCGTGAGTAAAGAGATGAGTGTATAAACGGACTTGTAAAACAAATATATCTTTGTATGTGATGGCAGAGAAGTAAGAGCCCAATTTTCTCAACCATATGAAAAAAAAAAAATACAGCCACGCACACCCCATACACCCCCCGGCATGTACACGCATATGTTGTATTAGTTTCTGTTTAGCTTGAAAATAACATCCGCCTGTCAATTTTAATATCACATTCGAATGAGTTCATTCGAATGTCATTAAAGTATATCAGTTTGCATTTCGGTTCAACGATGCGGATTCATAAATGTGCATTAGGAATGCTTCCAGTATGATTATTTAATAAAGGGCTTTTTCTGAAGTATACACAATCACTAATTTTGAAAATAGGTAGAACAGGGAAAATTGGGTTACGGTTATATATACATACACGGACCTACATATATATATATATATATATATATAGTTATGAATTAATTGTACATTGTAACATAGAATCTTCCATGTTTCGAGATAGACTCTCTGTTAGTTTCCGTGTCGCAATGTACAATTAATTCATAACTATATAATTATATTAAGCTCTATAATATTTATTATATTGAGCACTGTTTATAATAAATAAATGCCGGGCTACTCAAAATAGTAAAACCTTGAGTCCTCTACACCTGGATTTATATACATAGATCTGTCTGCGGATGACTATATATATATATATATATATATATATATATATGAATAAAATAAAATAAATAAAGAACAGGTAGAAAAAAGTGTCTTAAATCTAACATGTTTCACTTATAACAAGCTTCTTCAGAGATTTAAAAGACGAATGATTTAAAAATCTGAGAGACTCTATTTTTAAATGAGGTAAAGTTTCAAAGGCCAGATACGTGTCACATGTGATAAACCAACGAATGAATATTAAATGTAAAAGATAAAACTTGTGTTTCTTTAACTGTATGTGTCAACGCGTTCTTTTTTTAAATGAAATAAGAGAAAACATTTATGAATGTTAAATGTTTTCTCTGAATATGTCTGAATATCGTCCAATTGCTGATGACCGATGTCCAATTAATGAGTGCGACATGAAACCCAATGAAAGAAAATCTCTTTGATAAGACGCCGAGTGTGGAACTAACTTTTCATCTTAACATCAATGCTCATTTACTGCGTTGTCTTTCAAACACAACGACCAAGATTGCAAGATATAAGATTTATTTCCCCGTGCGTCATTCAAGTCAGTTAATTGTTTACTGTTTCGTGGCGTCTTAGAATTTTGTCTAAAGATTCATTGCAAATAATTCCCATTGACTAAAGACAGGGCTGTACTTAGTGCCCCCGCAAACCCAGCAATTGCGTGGGGGGGGGGCATGTTCCCTAAGGGCCGCAAGGCCCCGGGAAACCGCAAGGCTCCTTGGCTCCACAGATTTATTGTAATGAAAAAATATTAACAAAATAATTATTAGGATTAACTGGAAAATTATTATCATACTTGTGAGTTTGAGTTTTGTTTAACGACATATCAACAACTCTGTGGGTTATTTAATGTCAAAAAAGTAGAGTTTGAAGGATTTTTTTTAATGTTCGGTTATAGTGAGAAAGTTGATTTACTCAAATTTTGATGAAAAAAATTTTTTATTTTTTCTATTTTAGAAAACTAAAAATGTCTATTTTTATATTCAAAAATGTATTATGTAATATTTTCTATAAAAGTTTATTTTTATGTATATATTTACATAAAAGTGCATTTTTATACTTTCATAGTGACCGCAGTTAAGGTGTGAACTATTTGCCCATAGATAGGACCCTAATAGGTGCTGCCACTCCGGGTCAGGGGGACCTGGGAACAACAGCAAGTAACAGGTGGTTCCATGCTCCTCATAAACTCCCAATCAGAGGTCTTGCTGCCGGATGCAATTTACCGTCATACCCAGGACCATCATACTTGTATGTTGAAATGGACATCTATCAACCTGTCTTTCTCTCTCTCTCTCTCTCTATATATATATATATATATATATATATATATATAATCTTTGATAGAAGCCGGAGCCCTGAAGAGGCCACAAATCATTTCTAACTATAAAAAAAAAGTGTACTTGAGAGAGAAATAGATTATAGATATCTGTTTCAACATACATACAAGAATATAACATGTATATTCAAACTTTCAGGGTAAATGTTCGTTTTAGGTGCCGACGGCATTTCCCCCTTCAAATTTATCCAAAATAGCATTATTTCTGTGCAAATGTATATGCTGAACTCAAATCAACAATTGTTATTGAAGAAATTTACCTTTTTTTGCTTTGAAAGTCCATAAAAAAAAACGAACTATATCTCGCACTTTTTCTCTCCTGTAACTCTCACGAAGTCATGTAATTAACTGCAGAATGACGTTCTACGTAGGCAAAATTTTTTGTCTAATTTTGGTCGATTTTCTTCCTTTACTGAAACTTCCGGCGATGTACTTCCTATTCTGAGAGTAACAAGTGTAGAAATACAATAGCGCATTACTTTAATTTCCGAAAGTACATCGCCGGAAGTATCAGTACATGAAGAAAAATCGACCAGAAAATGCCAAAATTCGTTCAAATGCGCAGTCCGTCATTCTGCAGTTAATTACATGACTTCGTGAGAGTTACGGGAGAGAAAAAGTGCAAGATATAGTTCGTTTTTTTAATGGACATTTAGATCAAAAGAAGGTAAGTTTCATCAATAACTAACAGTTGATTTGAGTTCAGCATAAACATTTGCACAGAGATAATGCTATTTTGATTAATTTGAAGGTTGAAAAGCGACGGAACTCAACGAAAATTTACCACTTTCAGGATGTCATAAAACATTTATGAAAATCTAGCGACTCTAGCGAGTCTGCGAAGTTTATAAACAAGATATATCAACCTTTTTCTGTGATCACGGAATATCTGCATTCCGAGAGTATGTTATTTTGTTTAAAGTACTATTTATTGTGGGTTCAGTATGTTCAGGGGGCGCAAATTGCATTCTGTGGGTAGAGGGACTGCAAGGCGTATTCTGCAGAGGGGGGCTAATCATGGCACTGACTAAAAAGACAGAATTTCGTTTTCCAGTAGATTCAGTTTCAGTCGCTATGTCGCAGATTCTGACGGAACATACCACGAATATATCATTCTTTTTATTTCGGATAATGATCTTGTCAAAATATGAATTTTTTCTACGTCTGATAAGAATAAAAAGAAAAACAAGTGTGTAAGCAAAATTTCCTTTAGGTAAATTTTTCTGAAATCTATTTTACTCATTGCGATTTTTTTTTGTTTTTTTTTTTTTTGGCATGCAGAAGTTGATTAATCTCACAAGCAATTATGACCTGAGTTAACATCAACGTTATTTTATCAAATACGGTACTATTTTGCCAAATATGGTACTATGTTGCCTACAAAAATGCTATTTTGTGAAAGTTTGTAGAATTCAACTCAAATTTGTACTCATTTGACAAAAATGGTTTTATTCTGCTAAAGATTTGTTATCTTTCAAAGATAATATTATTTTGCTAATGATTGCACTATTGTGTCAATGATGTTACTATTTTGGAAGAAATCGAAATATTCTGCCTAAGAGGGTATTAATTTGCATAAGATGGTAAAATTTTTGGCAAAAATGGTAGCATATTGCCAAAGACGGTAGCTTTCTGCCAAATATTAGACTATTCAGACGAAGATGGAACGTTTTTATTAAAGATGAACGAGATTTTATTCATTTTTTGAAAAGTTCTTAGTGGATTTCTTTCATAAGATTGAGAACAATTAGAATAAAAACAGGACTGAGAGTTCATTTACAATCACTATTCTCATAAAAACAAAACTCTAGAAACTCTAGAAAAAATAATAAATACTCCAGCAAAAAATATTACCCGTTGTGCACAATGAGTATATATATATATATATATATATATATATGTGTGTGTGTGTGTGTGTGTGTGTGTGTGTAAATATAAACTTATTTATAAATGGAACTTTGTCTCTGTGTGTGTATATACGTGTGTGTGTGTGTGTGTGTGTGTGTGTGTGTGTGTCTGTGTGTGTCCGTTACCTATAGACTCCGAAACGGCTGAACCGATTTTCATGAAAATTTACACAGTTTTACTATAAGCGTGTGCGAGTGTTCTTAGCTAGGTTTTGTGTCGAGGTACCACCGATAAATATCAAAAATTGATAATCGAAAAAATTGGGTTATAGAAGGAGTGGTCCGATTTTAATCAAATTTGATACACTCATAGACAAAGACATAAGAAATGACATTCAGAAGTTTCAAGGTTGCAGTACTAACAATAGTGCAGAAAATCGATAATATATATATATATATATATATATATATATATATATATAAAAGGCAAGATGTTTGTGTGTGTGTCTGTTTATCTGCCTGTATGTCTGTATTTTTTCAGCCTTTTTATTTTAGTTTTTGCTTCGGATTTGGCTTTAAGTAGGTATAATTGTAGTTCTTCGTCCCAGCCATGATACTTAGGAAGTGGGTGATGCTGCCATGACATTTTTTACAAAAATGTCATGGCAGCATCACCCACTTCCAAACATTACATATACCTCCCCTCACAAGAGGTGAGAAGAGATAGCCTAGGTAGCCAGAGAGAGTAGGCTGAGGAGAGCGCCCTCACATAGCAGACAGTCGCCTACGAACACTGATACCGTAACGACCATTACGAGTCCCAGTTCGAGCGTCGAAGTATAATATTACACACTCACCCGCATTATTGTTCTACTAACAAAGTTCCAGGTGTTGTATTTTGCCGTGTTTAATATATATATTCGATATTTCCTATTTTGGTTGTTTTGTATTATTTTTTTTTTACTTTTAACCGGGTCCACGACAAAAAATATGTCAATGAAAACTGATCTACAGTTTGATTTCTTACAAAGTATGCATAATCTATTCATACGAATCTAGTGTAAAAATCTTGTCGGCATTAAAAGAACCCATTGAGGTTGATATGCCGTATAAGAAATCAAATCAAACTAAAACTTCTTGAATTTTGTTCAACTTCTGACCATAATGTGTGCTTCTTTTAAGAGTAAACAAACAACAGCTATGTATGTATGTATGTATGTATGTATGTATGTATGTATGTAACGGTTTCGCCTATTTTAATAATATAGATATTTCTTTCACCTGTTTTTTTTTCAACTGTTTTAATAATATATACATTTCTTTCTTTTGCAGGTAAGCGTCATTTTTCGACATTCATTGATACAAACGTGGTAAGTTTCAAATAATTTTTTTATCTATCTATCAATCTATCTATCTATCTATCTATCTATCTATCTATATATATATATATATATATATATATATATATATATATATACGGCCTTTGCGATTTCACCCGAACAATCAACTCAAACAATTAAAAACTTAATTGGGCGAGTAAAGGTTATTGCTTTACTCGCCCGCAAATCTCGCAATGAAAAAAGAAATCTGATTTTTTTTACAACCCATAAGTATGTCATTGAAGACTCACAAGTTACTTGGAATGACCTACAATGATGTTCTTGAACTCTTGGCTGTTATCATCCCGGTCATTGTAAACATTCATTTAATTAACGCTTCCAGAGTGGAGCCAAAATGTCTCTGTCGCCCAAATTAAAGATGCTCACTTGGAAAATATTATCGTATATTTCTTCCCCGCTTACGAGAAATAAAGAAAAAACATACGCATACTTCTTTCAACCACGCACCGAAAAACAAATTTTACAAGTAATTTTTTTTATCGAAAATAGTTGAGAATTTAGGTACCTCCACTCAGTTGTCCAAAAAAAAATACAATAAAACAAATCATATCATGATTTTAAAAGGACTCAAACTTAATAAAAACGAAGTTTTGTCATCAAAATGTTTATGTTATTATTAAGAGGAAAGATGAAGTTCTTTTGTCATTATTTTTAAAATTCTTTTTAACACGTTCAATATTTTAGTGATAATTTTATTTTTTGTTTTCCGTCAGCGATTCACGCTATGTTTACGTAAGGCGACTGTTAAGAAAATGGAGTCGGTCGAGTAAAATGATCTTGTGGCGAGTAAATTTTCCCTCGTTGTCGACTGCCGGTCGAGTGATTTCTTTTTCAAATCTTAAAGGCTACACACACACACACACACACACACACACACACACACACACACACACACACACATATATATATATGTATATATATATATATATATCCTATTACATATATATATATATATATATATATATATATTGGTGGATGTCTACTGAGGAGAAGCAGTCGGAAGAAAGTCGTAATATATTTAATAGCAAAAATAGTAAGTTATCACTCAGTGAGGAAGATATTAATCATAAGATAACCTATTTTACGCGGTATTGTCTAACACAGAGAACCATTTGGACTTCACGGGAGTCTTACATTGAAAATAATTTGCTTAAATGTATCTAAGGAAAGTAGTTCCCTTGAGATGAAAATATATTTTAACTTCAATAATCTAGTTGTTGTTGTTGTTATTATTATTTTTATTATTATTATTAAAATAAATACGAACAATGTTTAAAAGACCGTAAAGAGATAAACAAGAAAGTCGGTACAATGAAACTGGGCTTTTTTTATAAATAAAAATGTTATAAATACTTTATATTCTTCGTCGGATTTTTAATTCTCCCAATTTATTTGCAAGGCTTTTTGAGACCTTTCTAAGTATTCTAATCCTATTTTTAAATATAAAATTGTCGGCAGTACTTTATATTATTTCCTGAATTTTTGTATCAGTTGTATGTGTTTATTCTCGTTTGGTATCAATTGATAGCATATTTAAAAAAAAAAGAAAGAAAACACTCTTAGCTATTCTTGCTTATAGCTTCATTTTATTATTTTTATTAGATTGTACCCGGTTACTTTTCATTCTGATAACATGTGGTGTTTTTCGCTCGAGACTAAATGACAGACGATCTTCTCGATTTCCGAATTCTCACTTCCGCTAATATTTACGCAAGCTTTTTAAGGCTTTCCGGCAATTTTAGAAAAGGAAAAAATACGTCTGACAACTTCATGTTCCTTAATTTCTTCAGTTTTCATAAGCAGTTACTTTTCTTATTATGATCAAATTCAGTGGCTTAATTTGGATCGAGTGAGTCTCTTGTATATTAAAATCCTATCATTTTTTTTTCAATTTTTTGGAATAACATGTGGTGATAGCGAGCAAAAGCGATGGACCGGATGTTTGCGCTTTCACGACCAAAATGCAAATGACCAAAAGTCGTCCGTGCGCCGCCGGCTCCACTCAGATGTTCCTATTGAAAACTAAATATTAATTAAATATTAAATTTCCAGCCAATAAATATTAAATTTATCAGCCAATGGGAAGCCCAGAACCAAATACAAGTGTGAAATCCAAAATGAGCTGCTGTGATCCAAAAAGAAGATATAAAAAGCGGATACAGAAAGCATCGACAGGCAGACCGACTCGAGGAGAAGAGAGTAATTAGCATCTCCCTTGACTCAAGTCAAACGGCTTACTACGCTCGCCTGCCTTACCTCTTTCCTTCTTCCCTGCCTCAAAAACTACTTACTGACCTAAGGAGCAAATACATCAAAGACATTCCTTACTTACACGCTCAAAGTTCCTAAGCATTAATTCTCTTTCAGCATTTTATTGCCTTGAACATTTTAACCTTCGTTGGACCTATACTTCATGTATTACTTCAATTGTAAAAATATTAATTGATATGTGTATATATAAAATGTTAATTTTCTACTTAAATTGCCTTTATTGATTTGTAATCATTTTATGACTTATAGTGGGCTATCTACAACAAAGCCAAATTTCATTAACCTGCAACTGTATACAACTACCCTTCACTAGAACGGACTCTCCACTACTAACAGAAAAGAATAGATAAGCAACCCACTACAAACATTCGGCCGTTGCGTATACCGTAAATCTACATTCTCAAATTCTACTCTTGCATAAAATTCCCAGTGGATTACCACTCTCCCCCAATTTTACCAGTTTTATATTTGAAGCTATAGGGAGATGGTTAATGTTTATTGAATCGGCCTTGTGCCATACATAACCAAAATTTCAACAACGCAGGTTTATTTGCTATCATCAGAAGGTTGTCAGCAGGCTAGATACTGGAATGTGTGGATTTGTGAAAGAATTAAAGTATACCTTTTGTATGTTAAATTAGAAATATATTAATGGAAAAGAATAACATGAATTGGTAGAAGATAATGTCCATTGAGAAACTGTATAAAAAGTTAAGGGTATCAAATAGTCCTTGCAAGAGTGAGTTTATGTGTACGTAGGTAGGATCGTATGTTTGTATGTATGTTCGAGCGTTATCTTTAGGTAGGGGTGTCTTTGAAGTTATCACTCAGGGTGAAAAGGAAGGAGGCAAGAGGTGAACGATGAAAAAGAAGGAGGTGAAAGAGAAAGAGGTGAGAGAGAAAGATAGACAATTATAATAACGGTTGTTTGACGTTTGTCAAGGCTACTTGTTAATTACTCGTCATCTTAACTCTCTGAAGCGACGGTCGAGCTTGCTCGTCTTTTATTAAGTTTGGGAATTCACTCTCGGATGTGATTCTGGCCTTTCCGTTGGACGACAAAGATTTCGCATTGTGGTGTGTAATTTCGTGAGTTTTGTTTGGGCTAAGCAAAGTTTGTAAATTCGAGAAAATTCGTTTATTTCTAACAATGAGTTAGATTTGAATTTTTACATGTAGATCTTGCTTTGTTCACTACACATTATTATTATTATGTTGTCATTTGTCATCATAATTCGATTTCTGCTATGGTCACACTACCTACCAAGTCTGCGAGAAGATCTAAGGTAGGTCGTGGTGCGTTTTTATGGCCCTATTTCATGCTTTTTCTATCTCTCCTAACATCCCTAGCGTTACATAGACAAACTTTTCCTCAGTGTGTGGGCTGTACTTAATAAGACAATCTTTTGTATATCTCTTAAGCTGGGGTATTCAGGGATCCTTTCAATGTGCTGTTTTGTTCCATTTTTTATCATTCCAAGTGCACCTACTATCACTGGCACGATTCTTGTTTTCAATTTCCACATTTTTTTCTATTTCAATTTCAAGGTCTTTATATTTTGAAAGTTTTTCGATTTCCCTGATTGCTATGTTACAATCCGCTGGACAAGCCATATCAATTAATAGACAAGATTTTTTTTTTTTTTTTTTTTTTGGCTGGGGGTGGTATTTTAAAAATAATGTCTGGCCTATTTGCTTCAATTTTTCTGTCTGTATAGATGGTGTAATCCCATAGAATGGTGACATTTTCCATTTCTGTAGCCTGTGCTGGGTAATGTTCATACCAGTGTTTGTTTACAGATTTTCCATAGTGTTTGCACATTGTCCAATGTAAATATTGCTCCACTCTATCGTGACGATTGTTATATTCATTTGGAGCAAGTACAGGACATCCTGAGATTAGATGGTCTATTGTTTCTTGGTGTTTATCACAAAACCTGCATTTTGGATCCATATTATTATGCATAATATTTGCTTGAAAGTTTCTAGTGAAAAGACTTTGGTCTTGCGCAGCAAGAATAAAGCCTTCAGTCTCAGACTTTAATCCAGATGTACGTAACCATCGATGAGTATTAACTTTATCAACATTGGATTTATTGGCACGTTCTGGATATTGGCCATGAAGAGGTTTGTCTTGCCAGCGTTGTTTCGTCTGTTTAAGAGCTTTATCTTTGGCTTTCATTTTCATATTTTTTGCCGCAATAGTTGCTTCTTGGCTTTCGTTTTGCTTTTCTGCAGAATTTACTAACTGTAAATCTTGTTTGTATTTACTGCCTTCTTTTATTATTGAATATTTTTCTTTCTGTTTTCATGTTGCTTGACTAATTGTAACATCCAATCTTCTCACTTTGTTTTTTTTTTCAATTGGTGTAGATAGATCTATCTCCCGGTTCACACTCCACCCACGTCTATTGAACAGGTTAAGAGACTCATCCCTTGTTACCTGTTTAAGATGTGATTTCTGGCTTTCTCTTTTCCAATCTTTTCACTATTACGTAGCCCCCTGCACATCAGTGGCGTTACCGCCTTGCTCGGAGTGATACGATTAAAAAAAAGTCCTTTGTCGATTCAATGTATGTTATTATTATTATTATTATTATTATTATTATTATTATTATTATTATCTTCTGTTCTCAAAACTGTTTTTTTTCTTTTTCTTTTTTTTCATTTTCAACCTGAGATTCTGCTCTACCAAGTCGTACAACGTCAGACAGAGAGCACCTTTGGCGGGATAGCAAATCAAACATATGAAGCGACCAGATTTTCTTCTTCTTGTTCTTCTTGTTCTTCTTGTTCTTCTATGTGCCGTGTCACTTCAGGGCGTAGACGATCATGGCCTTCCACATCTTCCTATCCCTAGTGGCTCTTAGTACGCTTTCTATTGTTACTCCACTTGGGCCACATACGGTCATCCACTTGCTCAAGCCAATCAAGTGTACCACGCATTGCTTTCCCTGTCTCTTTTTCCTCTATCTGACCTGTGAGTATCAGATTCTCCGAGCCTTTCTTCATCCTTACATGTCGCAGGAACATTAACTGTCTTTTCTTGATGTTAATTACTAGTTTTCTTTTCGTTTCTATTCTCTCCAAAAATTGCGAAGCGAACAGATACTCGGCTTTATTCATATTTTCTCAATATAATTTTGCTGGTTGACAATGATAACTGCGAAAATAATGGCCTAGACTTACTGCATTCTGAGATCGATATATTTCTTAAGCTTGTTAAATTCTTGTGCTTTAATATTAATTTTAGTTTCCATGAACAGCTTTTGACTTTTTTTTATTAATTATAGTCCTCATGTGGATCCTTTTGACCGACGATGATGCCTGGTTTGTTGATCTCAAGGATGCGGTCTGTTTGGATGTCGGAATCCCACAAGATCTTGAATTGGTCGTTTTAAATTAATTCCGCTCGATTTGGGCGATACCATTTAGCGTCGTACATCCTACATATCTCGCCACAAGTCAGAAAAAGTCATAGAAAACAATCAAATCAATATTTTATAGAATTCCAACAAACAAACAAATCGCTTCCTTGAGGTAACCAAATGAGGCATAACAGTCGGTAAAACAACTTCAAATCGGGTAACATAGCCTCCTTAAATAGATCTGATGGAGAGAGTTTATTTGTTTGTTTCTTCCAGTATTTAGATGAGACTACCAATTCGCTTTGATTGCCACATCTTTTAATCTAAAAAAAATAACTCTCTTGACGCCAGGTTCACGAACAGAGGTACCCATTGCATCAGCTCTTAGGCGGCATGACAAACCTTTTTGGTTTTTTGTCGAATAAGCGTTGGAAAGCTGTAGATACCGTCTGTGAACAAGAAATTGGAGTTCCAATTCCAGTCGAATTCGTTGCCTTCACTTACACGCAAATAACCTTTGGAAATGTATTAATCCACCTCTCCATGTGTGGGTTAAATAGCAGGAGATATTATGTTCTATAGCCTTGGTGGGCAAACAGTCTATCGCAAAGTAATGACAACCTGCTGCGTGGAAATATTTTCCTAATTAGACATGTTTCTTTCGAGACATGATCGCCCAAGCGTGTATCACATATAACAGTTAAAAGAATTTACCTAACAAGCAAATACGTTGTTGTGAATCGGATATTTACTGTGGCCCATCTTAATTCCTCAAGACAAGATACTTCTAAGCAATTATGATCCAATGTCTTGAGACCTGCACCTGGTGGAACATCAAGCCATTTATTATTATTATTATTATTATTATTATTATTATTATATAATAATTCTGCTTGTTCCTTCCTTAGTTAGTCACTTAGTTCGTCAGTCCGTTTCGCCACTTACTCTCTATACGAGCTTTTCCTTCCCCTCTATCTTTTTAAAGGCTACTCTCCTCAGCCTTTCTCACACCTTTGCCAAAACGGAAGGGTAGTAAAGAGTGAGAAAGTAGGAGGAGAAAGTCTATAGCTTTACCATAGCAGTAGCAACAGCAGCTTAAGCTGTGTGTAAAAATTGGTAGGGTTGTTGTCGTATCACGCGACCTAGTAACGGAATTTCCGGCCTCTTTTACACCCTTGGCCATTACTCAGCTGGTCTGTTCTGTTTACAATGGACACCGGAGCCTTTAAAGTTATTCTTTAAAATTTTTTAATCCCTTCTAACATATTCGAAATTTTGTCAGAAATTTTGTTTTGATTTGAGTTAGCGGCTAAAGAAACGTTACGACTGTTTTACAATAGAAACGTAATGATTGCATCACCCACTTTTTTCGGTGACAAAAACATTAATTTGGAAATTCTCGCAAAAATGAAATAATTGTCGGATTTTAATGAAACTATCAGCACTCATTCACAAATGAATAAAATTATTTTTGAAATTATTACTTTTTAAAAATCTTGATAAAAGTATTTTTTTTTTACCTCTGTTACCCCACCTCCATGTAAATCCATGAAATCATAAATTTTATCTTGATGCGCTAACTTTTGTTTTATTTTTTCAACGGAGGACTCATTGGGGAATATAAATCATCTATTTTTTTATTTTAAGTTTGCAATCATTATCCGAAAATCTTCTCCGAAGAGTAAAATAAAAAAATGCAATAAAACTCTGATATAATTTAATTTGATAAGCTTTTAAATGCTGGAATAAATAATAACTATTAAGGACATTACACTCTGAAGAAAAAAATTTTTATCGATTAATAATAAAACGATTTTTATTACATTTTTCAATAGGCAATATAGTCATCAGTTCTTAACTAACAAGTCTACTCACAATCAATTTTTTGAAGATTTTAAAAATATTTTTTAAAAATTATATATATTATTAAATTATTAAATAATAATAATAATAATAATAATAATAATAATAATAATAATAATAATAATAATAAAATTGAAATAGAAAAAATGTGGAAATTGAAAACAAGAGTTGTGCCAGTGATAGTAGGTGCACTTGGAATGATAAAAAATGGAACAAAACAGCACATTGAAAGAATCCCTGGAAACCCCAGCTTAAGAGATATACAAAAAATTGTCTTATTAAGTACAGCCCACACACTAAGGAAAACTTTATCTATGTAATGCTGGGGATGATAGGGAAGATAGAAAAACATTAAATGGAGCCATAACAACACGCCACTACCTGCCTTAGGTCTCCCCGCAGAATTGGTTGACAGTGAGATCAAAGCAGAAATCGAAATATGATGAAAAATGACATAATAATAAAAATAAATTGTCTTGTTATGTACAGCCCACACACTAGGGAGAGAAGTTTGTCTATGTAACGCTATGGATGATAGGGGAGATAGAAAAAACATGAAATGGAGCCATAACGACACTCCACGACCTGCCTTAGGTCTTCTCGCTGACTTGGTAGGAAGTGTGACCATAGCAGAAATCGAAATATGATGAAAAATGACAAAATAATGATAATAAATGAAAACAATTCTTTTAAAATTGTATTATTTTATTAATTTATTTTATTTATTAAGACGTTACTATCATTTGGAGTATGGCAAAGTAAAATTTTTCCAGGAAATCATAATTATCCTTCCGTGGAAATTCCACGGGTCCCGTTAGTCATTATTATTATTATTATTATTATTATTATTATTATTATTATTATATCACTTCGAGGAGAGGGCAGTTTAAGAAAAGAATGAGAAGATAAAATGTTTCCAATGCTTTAAAATATTCCGACATTATGTCTCTCTTCTTTAAGTTATGTTTAAAAATATCATACAAGGATAACTCAGTTAAGTGACATATGTGATACATGCTTGGCGATCATGTCTCGAAAGAGACATCAGTGACTGTACAGATTTTCCCGCAGTGGAATGCGATTACTTTCGGCGGTAGACTGTTTTCCAAGCCAGGCTATAGAACCCAATTTGTTCTAGTATTTAACCCATAACTGTGGAGATGAATTATATTATATTACTATATTGAGTACTTCTTAGTGGGGGATCAGTTGATTACTTCATAACAATAGAAAACCAATCCCACACTGTATGTCTAGTAGAAGTCAGTTAAGTACCATACATAATATCCGAAAGAGATATGATTGAGTGGGTAGATTTTGCCGCAGTAAAATGCGATTACTTTCGGCGGTAGACTGGTTGCCAAGCAAGGCTGTAGAATCCAATTGATCCTGCTATTTAACCCAGAGCAGGAAGGAGAAGGGATGAATTAATACCCATTCCAAGGATATTTTCGCGGAAGGGAATGCAACGAAGCTGATATCTATTGCACCTCAACGCGCATTAAAGTATAAACTGTTCTTAAAAAATACAAGTTTATGTACAAACGTCACTTGTGTTGATTAGTACGACAAAACAAATAAAATGCAGACATGTAAGTGGAACTTGACTAACATGAAAGGGGTCGAGTTCATTTTGAAATTTGTTCTTTCCTTAATAAGAGTAATTTATTGCATAATATAAACTTATTCATCAATGGAACTTTGTGTCTGTATGTGTCTGTATGTGTCTGTGTGTGTCCATTACCTATAGACTCCGAAACGGCAGAACTGATTTTCTTGAAAATTTACACAGTTGTACTATAAGCGTCTGTGAGTGTTCTTAGCTAGGTTTTGTGTCGAGATATCCCCGATAAACATCGAAAATCGATAATCGAAAAAATCAGGTTATAGAAGGAGTGGTCCGATTTTAATCAAATTTGATACACTCATAAACAAAGACATAAGAAACGATATTCAGAAGTTTCAAGGTTGCAGTTCTTACAGCAGTGCAGAAAATCGATAATAAATATATATATATATATATATATATATATATATATATATATATATAAAGCAAGATGTTTGTGTGTGTGTCTGTTTATCTGTCTGTATGTCCTTTATACAAATCCACAATTTTTATCCGATTCTCACCAAACTTCACACAAATATTCTTTAGGCTGAGTCTGAGCTCCAGGATCATGGATTAGTTTTAAAGCTTTCGTTACACCCGAGCAACGCCGGGTTATACTGCTAGTTTACTATAAATCATATGAAAGTCTCCTGTCATTCTGTCACTACCCAGGATGAGATCTATTTCTCTATTTTTGAGATGAGGTAGTATTTACATTATTCGGACTATTGTTCTCATCTTTGTTGTCTTTTAGACGATTCGGCCGTTGTACGCTCCGGCCTTCTTTAGGTACTCAAAATTTCGGACCAAACCCTTTATTACAATCACTGGGGTATATCACTTATTCCTTGCCTAGAGCCTTTTCTGTTAGTCATGAGTTATCTCCCTCTAACACTGTAAGTTACTTGTTCACCACTGCTGTAGCCTGGTATTGAACTTACAACTCTTTGGGTCAAGTCACAGGAACTAACCAAAGTCTATATCCACTAGACTATATGTCTTTAAGGGAGATCATTCATGACTACCAGAAATGGCCCTAGACAAGGAATAAGAATGAAATACCCCACTGATTTTAATAAAGGGTTCGGTTCGAAATTCTTAGCACCTGAAGATGGCCAGAGCGTACAACGGCCGGAACGTCTTACAAATGGCAACAAAGATGAAAACAATAGTCCAAATAATGTAAATACCGGGATGAGATGTTAGTAATTTGCAGATGTATTTATCATCTTGCATTTTCAGGGTTGAAGATCCTTGGATTCTGGATATTTTTTTTTTCGAATTTGTACCTTATATTCATCAAAATCACAGTCGTTTGTGAAAAAATGTCCCGCAAGTTGTCTTAATGCCTTATTATTTAGTCCGACATCATAACTGGGTCCTTTAAATCTTTTATCTAATTTTTCTGTTGTGCAGCCTGCATAAATTAATAATTCTGTTTTATTTTTATTTTTCTTCTTGTTCTTCTTGTTATAATTCTTTTTTTCATTTTTTTTTTTTTCTTAAATGAGATAAAGTCTTTGGAAGGGAGGACTTTTTGGTCACAATTCTTTTTTACTTTTAATGATTATATGTATTTTTCATCTCTCTCTCTCTCTCTCTCTCTCTCTCTCTCTCTCTCTCTCTCTCTCTCTCTCTCTCTCTCCAGTCCCTCGCAGTTCACACTACCAGCTTTGTTCCCCAACCCTGATTCTGCCTGCATTAATGGGTTATCTTAATGGAATCGTTTCCATTTTCTGTGAACAGATGAAGAAATTTCTTCATTCCG
Source organism: Ascarosepion bandense (assembly GCA_037127315.1). NCBI lineage: Eukaryota > Metazoa > Mollusca > Cephalopoda > Sepiida > Sepiidae > Ascarosepion > Ascarosepion bandense. The sequence continues at coordinate 1,569,616 of JBBBDQ010001689.1, forward strand.
CTTTATCCTCTCATTATTAATCCAAGAGTAATATTCTCTGTGTCATCTCTAACTGCTCTGCCAAATCGAATCACGAGAAATCTGACCAGATACGCTATTCTTTTTTAATGAATTTACTCATGCATTTCAAAGTAAAGGCACGCTATCCCCCCCGCCATCCTCTCTCAAATATCGGACATAACAATGGTACAAAAAGAAAGACAATTCCGTTATTCTGCAGACGGTTTTTGATATTTAATAAATTCAGACTATACATTAGGAGAAGGACGGTTTCGTTACAGAGAAATCTGTCTGGAGGGGAATATTTCGAAAGTGTAGGAATTCGTAAGAAACTGTTGTGCATCTCTTGAAAAAATTGGGAATTTAAGAAAATGGAGTCTAATAAACGTATTCTAATACAAATAAGTGGAGTTTGTGCATTTAATAGTTTATTCAGAACGATGGTTAAGGCAAGGAGAAAAGGAAAGGACGAACAAGAAATAATGTTCTTGTGTCACGATTTGCCAGTTTCAGTACTAAGGACATAGAAAATATGTACAAATTCTTTAAAGATCGATTTATTTATTTTTACAAAAATTGCATTACCAAAAAATGTTTTTTGACTTGACACAGATCGCATGACCGAATATGCGAAAATATGCAAGACGGTCAAAAAGCTGCTAGTGAGCTTCTTGAGTCACGTGATATTCAACCTGACATGAATTATAATTCGTAGTACTTTTTAAAATGGGACAGCTTTCCTGTTTTAATTTGTTGTCTTATATTTTCTTTCTTTCTTTCTTTCTTTCTTTTTCTCTCTCTTTCTTTCTCTCTGTTTCTTTCTCTCTCTCTTTTCTCTCTCTCTTTTTCTCATTCTCGCTCTCTTTCTCTCTCTTTTTCTCCTTCTATCTCTCTTTCTCTCTTTCTCTCTCTTTTTCTATTTCTCTCCCTTTTTCTCGCTTTCTTTCACAAAATTTAGACATCGTTTCTGGTGTGTCTTTCACGTTTATCCTCGCAATCAAAACGGGACAGTCCACTATGAAGTACTGGCAGGGAAAATCGCTCTTTCTTTCTTTCTTTTTCTCACAGAAATCGAATATCGTCCCTGGTATGTTTTTTTTTTTCACTGACAAGAAAATTCGCTCTTTTACTGGAATCAATAATCGTCTTAATATGTCTTTTCCGATTTCCTCGCGATCAAAACGGAAAAGCCCATTATTTATTATGTATTCACTGGGCGTAACGTACATACGTGTAAACTAAGTAACTAAGGGAAGGACAATAATAATAATAATAATAATAATAATAATAATAATAATCCCCTCTATTATAATAAACACCGTCATGTATTTACTCATATATAGATATATATACATATATATATCACTCCTATCACGCTCATGGAGAGAAAGTAAATGGCTAAGTAAATGGCTTCATTCTCTTTACTAACAGTTATTACATTTTAGTATCAGATATGGAAGCTCTTGCCTCGTGTTTGCTCTTTAACAGTGCCTTGTTATTTTATTTTTTGCAATAATTGTGTCGATTATTGAATAATATATATATATATATATGTGTGTGTGTGTGTGTGTGTGTGTGTGTGTGTGTGTGTGTGTGTGGGTGTATATATATATATATATATATATATATATATATATATCCTCTTTATTATAGTAAGGGCGGTTGTTTATATATATATATATATATATATATATGATCGTGTGGCCCCAAGCCAGGCATTTTACTGCCACTGTTGTGCAGGGGTTTACATAGGAGGAACGTTATGAGAAAGAGTAACAGGTTACAGCGGGTGTCAGGAAGAGAGTATGAGAAGGATGAGAATACTGATGAGAGTGGAGTGGACGGAGAAATGAGCATGAGAGAGAGGATGCAGGTTAGTGAGATGGGAGATGACTATTGACTTTATATTTCAATTTTTGGAGATTGTAGTTGTCGATGAAGAAAGTATATGGGAGGGAATTCCACAGGCGGGAAGAGCGAGAAAAGAAGCTGTTGGAGTAGAATTTGCGTTTACAATTTATCGGTTTTACAATAAAAGGGTGGGGACCTAGTTGCTAATCTTGTGGCTCGAGAAAATTCATATATATGGGGGGTACCAGTGAGCTAAGTTCATAGAAGCAGAAGAATATATATATATATATATATATCTTCTTTCACGCTAATGGGTTTAGATATTTTCTTATGTTTTAATGTAAGATAATAGTAGGTACATCAATATATATGTTGCCATCATTTTAGGCGGCATATCTAGATATATTTTGCCGTCATTTTAGACGGCATGGGCCCAATCGTATATAATAATGATGGAAATAAAAATCTTGGTGCTATACCAGATATGACTCTCCTTACTTTTTCAATGTTCATTAATTGGCGGCTTGGACGTGTACATGTTTTATGATCGTGAATTTTGATGAGATTCTGTAAATCTTCCATTCAGTGCCAGAGGTTGCCCTGTGAATTCAGTCAGTTAAGTATTATACGTGAAACAAGTTTGGGCAATCATGTCTCTTTCGAGACATGACTGACTAGGCAGAATATTATCCCGCACTAGATTGCCATTACTTTCTGCGGTAGACTGGTTGCTAACCAAGGCTATAGAACCCAATCTGTCCTATTATTTAACCCATAACTAGAGAGAAGAGACGGATTAATGCCTTTCTCAAAAATATTTGTGCGTAAGTGAATGCAAGGAATTCAACTGGAATTCGAACTCGGCTCCCCGAATGTCGTTCCGAGCCGAGATCCGCTGCACCACAGCCATGGCAATTGCTTGACATAAACCAGTTAGTCCTTTCTCCTACGAGCTGATGCACTGTGCATCTCCGTTTATGAATGGAAGTAGTGGCGTAACATCATTGCCTGGTGTAGAGAGAGTTCATTGTTTTTAGTCTGAAAGATGAGACAGTCAGGGGGAGTTGGGAGGAGGTTACATCATGATACTTGGTAACAGTTTCAATCGGAAAGGATCTGAACAGGTTGCATCACCTAAAATAAAGGGGTGTTCTGAATTGTGTCCCACCTACCAAGGAATATGCCGCTTTTATCAGACCCCTTGACCATAGGGAAAACATTTAGTTGTGCGGTATACCCTTATCAGATTTGAGGTGATGTGATGGCTATAGAGGGTTTCGTATAGTTTTAACCCAACATCACTTTTCTATTTGCTACATTTGCTCAATTTTATGACTGGTAGATCCTTATTAGAGTAGGTTTTATGATAGTTATAGTAAGCTTTCTATATTTTAAAACCGACGTCAATTTGTAGGACATACTGCTCTCTAAGTCTTAATAATAATAATAATAATAATAATAATTATTATTATTATTATTATTATTGTTAAAAACCAGAAGGAGAAAACTTGTCTATTAATTGATATGGCTTGTCCAGCGGATTGTAACATAGCAATCAAGGAATTTGAAAAACTGTCAAAATATAAAGACCTGGAAATTGAAATAGAAAAAATGTGGAAATTGAAAACAAGAGTTGTGCCAGTGATAGTAGGTGCACTTGGAATGATAAAAAATGGAACAAAACAACACATTGAAAGAATCCCTGGAAACCCCAGCTTAAGAGATATACAAAAAATTGTCTTATTAAGTACAGCCCAGACACTAAGGAAAACTTTATCTATGTAATGCTGGGGATGATAGGGAAGATAGAAAAAACATGAAATGGAGTCATAACAACACGCCATGACCTGCCTTAGGTCTTCCCGCAGACTTGGTTGGTAGTGAGACCAAAGCAGAAATCGAAATATGATGAAAAATGACATAATAATAATAATAATTTGGGAGCTTCAGCTTTATCTGGATAATCCAAAATGTTTATTGCCAACAAGATAAAATATCAATAGATTCCTCAAAGACAGTATAAAAAAGATGAAGAAAAATGATAATATAGAAAAATGTCAATATTTTTGAGAATTATAATAGAAAATGGGCAAAATGATAATGATAGAGACGCTCTTCATTATCGAAACAGTGGGAACAGATCCGAAAGAGCACCTCGAAAAGTTTGAAATATGAGGAATACTTTAAATAATTCAGACAAATGAATCATTGAGATCAGCTAGAATAATTAGGATATATTTTATGTTGCCTTGCTGTCACCTTATCTCCAACGAAAACCATTAGTTTCCAGTGCCGAGAAGAGATAACAAGAAAGACATGATAGAACGTATTCAAAGAAATAGAAAAAATAATGAATAAAAGTAAGTTATAATCTTAATTTTAATAAGAAACATTGAAGAACAAGTCTTAAGATTAATTGCAATGATAAAATGAAGGAACAAGTTTTGTACAAAAAGAAAATCAGACTAAAAGTGGGTTCATTATAAAATAAAAAATAATTAAGAATTCTACAATAAAAAAAAAAACACCAGAGAAAAAACGAACAAACATAAAGGAATTCAAAGATTTTTTTAAAAACACGTAAAACTGGACAAAGAAAAAATAATCACGAGAGAGAAAAAAAAATCAGTATCGTCTGCCATCCATCAAAATTACGCATTACTTATAAACTTTTAAACATAAAGTCAGATTTTTAAAAAAAGCAACACAACGCAATTTGATTAATCTTGTAAGTCATCTTATCACGAAAATATCCGACAAACTTCAATAATTCATAATCATCTCTACTCACCAATTTTGTTGTCATCACCCTTCTCTCTCTTTTTCTCCCTCTCTTCTCTTACTCCTCCTCTCTCTCGCTTTAATTTTTCATTTCAGAACGGGAATTATTGTTTTTTTTAATCTAGCTGATTTCATTTAATTTTTTTTTAAATAAGAGAATAAAAATAAATTAAAATTCCAAGTGTCCGTGGTACGTGCACATGTGTAGTTGCACCAACATAACAAGCTTAATCCGATAACGTTTAAAAGAACGAAACGCGTCACAAGAAAACTTTTTCCACTTAGTCATACATCTTTCGCCAAAATTGTTCCCGATAATATATGTATATATATCATAATCATACATATATATATATATATATATATATATATATATATATATATATGAAATAAATTGTTTGAACATTATTTTTCATCGATACTCGTATTTAAGTAGACATTCTGTTTTTTAATTAAACAGTATTATATATTTATATCTACCGACCTGATTATTTACGATGAATTTTTATTACGAAAATGTGTCATTCGGCAGGATTCGAACCTGCGACCCCTATCCACATAGGGGAAGCTACCTTGTGATCTGGCACGTCTTAGACCTCTTGATCACGAATGACCATAGTGGGTAAGGGACGCAGGTTCGAATCCCGCCGAATGACACACATTTTCGTAATAAAAAATTATCGTAAATAACCAGGCCTGTAGATATAAATATGTAATCCTGTTTAATGAAAAAAAAAACAGAATATCTACTTAATTACGAGTATCGATAAAAAATATTGTTCAAACAATTCATTTCAAATTGTCGGTTGTTTATAAGCAAGTTTCGTTAATCTTCGTTAATTTCTGTAATATATATATATATATATATATATATATATGAAATAATGATGAATATATATATATATATATATTCATCATTATTTCATAAATATATATGTGTGTGTGTGTGTGTGTGTGTGTGTGTAAGAATGGTAGACTTTGAAAAAACAGTAGCTATTCTAGCATATACGCATCGTTCCTTCAGTAATGAATCAGAACACTCTCAGTTACTGGCGTATGTTTACATGGTATGTCACATGCTAAGAGTCTGCCTCCTTCTGCCCATAGCTCAGAGGTAGAATCGGTGACTGATGCTAATTCGGTCGAGTTTCAATCCTGGCTAAAAGCAATCGGATGTCCAACCGTACTGATTCGCCGTGATATAGCGAAACAGATATCTCCGAGGATATATATATATATATATATATATATATATATATATATATATATATAAAAGAGCCAGCCTTCTCTGAAGATCCGGTTAGGTGAAACCTAGGTAGGTTTGTTGGCTCTTTTGGTTATCTATTTTGCCTGCTCTGCTTACGTATTGACCGCTTTTTTGTTATAGATTACTCGTCACGAGTTTTTTTCTTTGGGCTACGTACTTTGACTGATGTTCATGTGCTTAGCCCTTTCTTTTTTTACATCCATTTTTTCCTTTCGCGTATATACACGGAGGGGTTTTCGAAACGAGTATAGTGATAAGTTTACATATATATATATATATATATATATGTGTGTGTGTGTGTGTGTGTCTGTGTGTGTGTGTATGTGTGTGTGTCTGTGTGTCTGTGTGTCTGTGTCAGTGTTTGTGTGTGTATGAAATGGATTAAAACGCTGTAACTTCTAATTTTGTAAATTGCTCGTTCCAAAGAAATCCCCATGACGTAAGCGTTCTTAAAAAAAACGGTAAAATCAATGACACAAATCGCCTGAAGACACAACATGGTAGAAACCATGTTGTGTCACGTAATAATTCGTTTACAAATGGAATATATAAATATATTTGTCCACTGCATAAAAGCCTGTTTCGCTGCATCACAGGTCATCAGTATGACTAGACATCTACTTGCCAGGACCGAAATTTGGTGTCAGTCGGAGTCTCTACCCACTAAGCCTTAAGAATGAGGGAGAGGGAATTTTAGCGTGTTATATATAAGCGGTGTATACACCATTCGCCAATCACCGGAAGAACTCAATTCATTACTGAAGCGTAACGCGTAAATCGCAGAAGTGGTAACTGCTTTTAAAATTTTCCTCTCCAGAAAGCTCAATCGTTTTGAGAGCACAATATATTTATATATGTCAGTCAGTTAAGTGCCATACGTGATACACGCTTGGGCGATCATGTCTCGAAAGAGACATGAATGACTGGGCAGAATATTATCTCGCAGTAGGTTGCCATTGCTTTCTGCGGTAGACTGGTTGCCGACCAAGGCTATAGAACCCAATCTGTCCTGTTATTTAACCCATAACTAGAAGGAATAGACGGATTAATACCTTTCCCAAGGGTATTTGCGCGTAAGTGAATGCAATGAATTCAGCTGGAATTCGAACTCGGCTCCCCGATTTCTCGTTCCGAGCCGATATCCAATACACCAAAACGCACATAAATGGTCTGTATTCCCACGTTAAAAACGACCGTGTGTCACAACATGCCTCAATGGGGAAGTTAAAGGTAAATATTTTATCTATTAAATTTCTCAGAAAAAGGTCAAATTAATGTTCAATTTACAAGTCGAAAAGTGTAAAAAGAAAGCAGTTAAGGAAGTATAAATATTTATGTTGTGTGGAAAAGAATTATCGACTGCTAGGAGGGTTGGTTCAGTGTGTCGGGCTAGGATGTTTTTTCCCGCCAGAGTCCATCTTGCACATATACAAATCAACCATCCGACCATGCATTGAATACTGCTGTCATATCTGGTCGGGCGCGCCTGCCATTCATCTCAGGGTTCTCAACAGGCTCCAAAGGAGAATCTGTAACATGATTGATCCCAACCTGGCAGCTCGACTCCAGCTATTTTCACACCGGTGGGATGTGGCTTCCCTCAGTCTTTTCTACAGATATCTTCATGGCTTCCGCTCCGACGATCTTAGCTCACTGATGCCCCCTCTATAAGAATTTACTCGAGCAACCAGACAGGCAACAATGTGCCACCCTTTTACAGTTAAATCAATTACATGCATCCGCCAATTTTACTCCATCAGTTTCCTTTGTCGCACTTCCTGCCTGTGAAACTCCCTTCCAAATATACTTGCTTCCCTGACCGCTACAATCTCCAAGAATTTAAATGTAACGTCAATTCCCATCTCTTGTCCAGTTGACTCCAGTCCTTCTCTTATCCCCTCCCCATCACCTCATGTGTCTTGTTCTTTTTCTTTCTCAATTTACCATCGTAACTGTCTTCACACTGGTATTCCCAACCTTCTCTTGCCCTTTCTCTGACACCCCTAGTAACAGGTTCCTCTTTCTCTTTGCTCTCCTCCTGCTTAAACTTTCACTCTTTCACCAGTAAATTTCACTTAAAAAGCTAGCTTCCTGCGAAACACTGAACAGACTCTTAAGATGTTTCGCCAATCAGTAAAATCTTAACCTATTCAAGTCTAGAGTTAACAATTTTCTCTTCTACCCATATAAACTACACCCTAATCTAACCGTCTACTTCGAGTGGCCCCCAGGCCTTTTACAGGGTGATCATTACTGTAAAAAAAATAACGGACAGCATAATGTGTGATACAGTTATTTGAGTGTGGATTAAAAAACTCTTGGAAAAATAGGTTTCTGAAATCTTATATTATCGCTATTTCCAGTATGAGAGGAGATTTCCTTCCTCACATTTGGTTCGAAGTAGTGTGGAAGATCCTTATCATGATTATGCCATCATTTTATCTTTGAGTTAAACGTTCTATGCATTAAAGTTGTTGAAAAACCTAGAGTATGTCACCATTAACAGGTGCAGTTTTTAGTAATTATGTACCATCAGTCCATCAGGTAATTGTGTACCATCAGTCCATCAGGTAATTGTGTACCATCAGTCCATCAGGTAATTGTGTACCATCAGTCCATCAGGTAATTGTGTACCATCAGTCCATCAGGTAATTGTGTACCATCAGTCCATCAGGTAATTGTGTACCATCAGTCCATCAGGTAATTGTGTACCATCAGTCCATCAGGTAATTGTGTACCATCAGTCCATCAGGTAATTGTGCCATCAGTCCATCAGGTAATTGTGTACCATCAGTCCATCAGGTAATTGTGTACCATCAGTCCATCAGGTAATTGTGTACCATCAGTCCATCAGGTAATTGTGTACCATCAGTCCATCAGGTAATTGTGTACCATCAGTCCATCAGGTAATTGTGTACCATCAGTCCATCAGGTAATTGTGTACCATCAGTCCATCAGGTAATTGCGTACCATCAGTCCATCAGGTAATTGTGTACCATCAGTCCATCAGGTAATTGTGTACCATCAGTCCATCAGGTAATTGTGTACCATCAGCCCATCAGGTAATTGTGTACCATCAGTCCATCAGGTAATTGTGTACCATCAGTCCATCAGGTAATTATGTACCATCAGTCCATCAGGTAATTGTGTACCATCAGTCCATCAGGTAATTGTGTACCATCAGTCCATCAGGTAATTATGTACCATCAGTCCATCAGGTAATTGTGTACCATCAGTCCATCAGGTAATTGTGTACCATCAGTCCATCAGGTAATTATGTACCATCAGTCCATCAGGTAATTGTGTACCATCAGTCCATCAGGTAATTGTGTACCATCAGTCCACAAGGACTTATTATGTTAACACACGTTCACTTTCCCTTAAAGTTCGTATATCACATTTAATATGATGGTCTCATCATTCATCTCCGATTGATCTTTAAACTGTTTTGCTTTTTTATCTCAAAATCAATGACATTATACTTTACGGATATATATATATATATATATATATATATATATATATATATATAAAATATAAATAAATAGGCAGAAATTGTCAGTGTTCTGTCTGAGGGAAGTGCGTTTCTAATCAAGCTAAACTCATGAATAATTATATTAAGTAAACCACTACATGCCTAGCAAGAAGACTCACGTTACATCTCTCTGATCAGTGCTCAATTAGTATTCATTTAAACACCCACGCAATCCTATCAAATTCCATTTTCAACATACTTTTAGAAAATACAAATACAGGGTGTCCATAAAGTTCGTACGCACTTTAAACAATTTATTACTTTATTTGTATTTGTGATAGAAATAATCTGTAAAAGAATGTTATAGAGTTTAACGTACTTAGTTTTAAGTATAGTTATTGAATAATTCTTTACTACAAAATTTTTAGATAAGTAAACAAATGGCTCGAAAGGAATCGGCCATTTTATTGGTCTTCACGTTCGCCAGATTTGACTCCATCAGATCTTTTTATGGGGGGACATGTGAAAACAACTGTGTCTGTAGCAAAACCGAGTTCATTAGAAGGTTTGAAATTTCAGCCATTACTGTAAAGCATTTGGCAAATGTTTTCCGTCAACTGCTAAATCGTATTACCGTTTGTATTGCTAATAATGGAGGACATGTGGAAACGTAAATAAAATTTCAATAAAACCTTAAAAAATATAGATTTATTTCTTTCTAATCCTTTTTACAAAATTATTTCTATTGCAAATACAAATAAAGTTATAATTTTTTTAAATGCATACGGGCTTTATGGACACCCTGTATATTCATCATTGTCAGTACTCCTCGGTTGTATCCTATGATTTAGATGTTATGATTGCAATAGCGGATACGAATATTAATATTCTGGAAATCTGGTCACATTCTTTTAATGTGGGCACCAAATTTGCTAAAGCAGAATTTGAAAAGTGAAAGGGAATGAAGTACTATTCCATTCTGCTTCCCTTAAATTGATGTGATGTGACTGATTCTTTTTCAAAGGCTTTGCAGGTTAGCTATTGTTTTTAGATTGTAAGAATTTTTGGGAGGGGTAACAATGAGTTGAATAGCAGGACAGATTGAGCTCTATAGTTTTGGTTAGAAACCAGTTAACAACAGAAAAAAATGAATTTTTTATATCATAACAATTTAAGAATACAAGTCTTATTATTTAAACCATAGCCGAGGTGAAAAGGGGTCGATTCATACAATTCCCAAGAATATTTGCGCGTAGGTGACTATAACGAACTCAACCAGAATGAAAACTCAGTTCCCCGATTAACGAATCCGAGTTATTATCCACTACACCACCGCACAACCATGTTTACAACACTTGGTATTCTCAAGTGGTCACCCATCTAGTTACTGACCAAGCTTGACGTTTAAAATCGGTGATCGTACGGGAACCGGGGTTTCAACACAAGGTGGCCTTAAGTTCGTGATGAAGAAAACATGATGAAGATAATGCAAGCTCCTGATGAAGGCAATAAAAGTAAAAAATTTCTTGAAATAGTAAATATCGTATTATAAATTTTTGGTTCAAGATCTTACTCTTTACTTAGTAAATCCATTTTTTTTTTTAATTGATAATGATATAAGCAAAGGGAATATCTCATTGATAAATTACCGACAAAATGACATTTGTTAACATTGACAGAATATTGGTAACTTAGAGGAAAATGTAGTCAGTCAGTTAAGTGCCATACGTGAAACACGCTTGGGCGATCATGTCTCGAAATAGACATGACTGACTGGGCAGAAGATTATCCCGCAGTAGGTTGCCATTGTTTTCTGCGGTAGACTGGTTGCCGACCAAGGCTATAGAACCCAATCTGTCCTGTTATTTAACCCATAACTGGAAGGAAGAGACGGGTTAATACCTTTCCCAAGGATATCTGCGCGTAAGTGAATGCAATGAATTCAGCTGGAATTCGAACTCGGCTCCCCGATTTCTCGTTCTGAGCCGATATCCAATGCATCACAATTTTTTCCAATTATATTGTTTAGTTTACATTTCATTTGAAGTTGAAAAAAAAAAAAAGAAAAATGTATCCAAGTCCCAAATGCATAAAGCACTCGCTTCATTTCTTTGGTTGTTTATGTAGTTCTTAATTTTGAAAATTTCATTTCAAAGTTACATTTTCTTTTCTTTTTTTTTAAAAGTTTTTGTTTTTATGTATGCAATGTCCTAACGGGGTTGCAAAATGATTCATGATCTGAATCCCCCGGGAGACATATGCGTACAAATGACACATGTACATATCCTTCCGCTGACTGAACTATTTTCTCTAAGATGCAGACGGATAAATAGTATATGGACTTCTGCACATGGACTGCCACTTATTAGCACTGATCGTAAAGGATTCATTTTTCAGACTTTCTTTCACTTGGTTTGAAGTTTGTATACATCAGCCTTGACCCTGTGGTTCGGTCACGTGATCGGGATCTGCACTCCCTGCTAAGCGGCAAAATTTTTAAATGATCGTCTGTCAAATTCAATCTTCGTCTTGTTGCTATGCGCTGCTGATGTGAAAGGCAATTGGGGAAAAGTGTGAATTAAAGACGGTGTTGGCGAGGCAAGTAGAAGTGGGCTTATCATAAAAAGAAATACACAAAAGAGAATAAAATAAAAATGCAACAAAAAAGGAAATAAAATAAAAGAAAGGAAAGTAAAAGGAAGGAAGGAAGGAAACAAAAAGCAAAGGAAAAAAAAGAAAGAAAGAAGAAGAAAGAAAGAAGAAGGAAAGATGTAAAACAGGCTTAAAAATTAATGAAATGATAGGAAAAGCGAAAAAGGAAAAAGAAACCACAAAAAGAGACGGTAATGAACAAAAAGAAAGAAAGAAAGAAAGAAAGAAGAGGAAAGAGAAGAATGTAAAACAGGCTTAAAAATTAATGAAATGATAGGAAAAGCGAAAAAGGAAAAAGAAACCACAAAAAGAGACGGCAATGAACAAAAAGAAAGAAAGAAAAAAAGAAAGAAAGAAGAGGAAAGAGAAGAATGTAAAACAGGCTTAAAAATTAACGAAATGATAGGAAAAGCGAAAAAGGAAAAAAAAACCACAAAAAGAGACGGTAATGAACAAAAAGAAACAAACAAACAAATGGTGATTAGGAAAGGTAAAACAAAAACGATTAGTGATTGCTTTAATGAAAGAAAAGAAAACAAAATGGAAGTTTAGCAGAAAAAATAAAAATATAAGAAAATGAAAAAAATAAAAGAAACAAAGTGTGATTTAAGAAAGTTCTAATGAAGAACATGGTTTGGAATGAAGAAAATATTATGAACGATGAACCAAAGCTAATGAAACAAAAAGAAATGAAGAATAATGAAAGATATCAAGAGACAATTATGAAAGCGAAAGAGAGATATGATGGAAACACTGAAAATTGAATTAACGATAAAAAAAAGTAAGAACCAAATAAACAAAAGGCAAGAAAAAAGATAGATAGATAGATAGATAGATAGATAGATAGATAGATAGATAGATAAAAGTTAGGGAAAAAATATTGTAAAATCTCTTAAATAGAAAGGAAAAAAGAAAAAACTGAAAATAATAAGACGTTAAAAAGAGACAGAAAAAAATTTAAAAAAGAGAACATTCAAGAAATCGAAAGGCAAAACAGTTCGAAAATTAAATAAAACAGTAAAATGAAATATCGAGGAGAAATGTATTTAAAAAATCTACAAAGATCAAAAAAATAGTAACGTGTTCAAGACAACAACAACAAAAAAAAAAGAACTCAAATTTTCCAGTAATTATTGCATTATTGCGATTCGACGCTAATGGGAAAATGTTTTCATTTCAATAACGCAAAATCATAATAATTTTAAAATGTAAAAACAGTTCTAATGATACCAATAATGAAAGATATGACATTAACTGTCAAAAAGAATTATCTTTACTTTAATAAACTTTATGACTACTGGTCATCGACCCATTATCATATAAACAATGCTACTTGTGATATCACAGGTAGTATTTATGAAAGAATTGTACACAAAATGCCTTTCATTCTAATGTGTACACATATGACAAATAAGCGAATTATAAAGCCCTGAAAAATATTCTTTATTAATTTTATATTTAAGCATCTGGCGTAGGGAGATGGTTAATGTTTCTTTGATTCGGCCTTGTGTCAGACTTAACCGAACTCCCAACAGCTTAGAGGATTTATGTAGAATTATCATCATCAGAATTCTCAAAAGGTTGTTTGCCAGCAGGATGGAATGTCTGGAATAGTGTGGAATAGTGTAAGAATAAAATATACATTTTTCATGTTAAAATAGAAATTTATTAAAAGGAAAGAATAACACAAGTTGTAGAAGTTACTGTTCAATTAGAAACATTAAGAAGTTTAAGAGTAGAGTTCATGTTCAATGATAAATTTATGGGTATCAAGAATTGTAGAAAATGTTCGTAGTAGTAATTGTAGAAAGAATATATACGTGCGTACGTATGTATGTATTCAGTAGGAATGTCTTTGGAGGGAGAAGTAGAAGTAAAAGTAATCAGCAGAAAGAAAAGAGAAAGAGGGACAATTACCCAGTTCAGCTTGAAGCTTCTCTCGTTAAATTTTAGCTTTTCGTCTTTGCAGCTTTCATCCTCTGACTGACTCACTGACGCTGATCGGGGCCCTTTTATTGTCAATATATTTTCGCACTAACTCGCGAAGTCATCAAGTCTTCCAAGTCGCTCCCATTGGTCAGAAATCAATTTAACACCTACTTGCGAATTCTGGGTTTGATTTTTTTCTTTAAGCACATGGTCAACCCTTTTTCTACTTGGGAAAACCAGGATTTCACACGTCATTGTGAATTCTTGTAAAAGTAAAGAAGGTTGATTTTAATTAATTTTTTATCCGCTACAAACATTTATTTTAATTTTTTTCACTGTAGAATTCATTACAAATTATTTTATTATAGCAATGCAGTGAAGATTATTTTAATGCCAGAAATACCCAGAAATTACAAGTTGAATTTGTGGATGAATAATAATTCTCAAGCCAATGATTAAACGATCTCCTTAAGTTTTTGAAGACAATAGAGTACCAATGAAAATTCCGGTATTATGCTATTGTATATTTGAGCTTCACTTTAACAAAATATTGCAATAACTTAAGTATGCAATAACTTAAGTATTGCAAACTTAAGTATGAATGCAGTATTATTTAAAGAAGTAAAAAAAGTTATTTTTCATTTCACTAAACCATTATCCTATATATTCTGTTTGTATATTTCACTAAAACCAGCGTCTCTGTTTTGTCCTTTCCGTCTTTCCTTGCAATCAAAACTGAATAGTTAATTTTTATTAGGTATTAGTAGAGTGTAATGTACGTTCTAACTGCTAGAGTTTTTAGTTACCGTTGTATACTAGTAAACCATGAGCTGACTCATTTTATAGTTCACCAATTGAAGGTTTAACCAATCAGAAGGCTCAAAATTTTCAATGCGACGTGTACAAAGGCGACCATATTTTCCGAGTATTGGCGATATAATAAGATTCAATAGAGTGTCTGACTCGTGAGTGTTAATCTTTCACGTTGTTTCATTGAACAGATTACGTACTACGCTGTAGTCTATATTCATAAACTATGGTGGACATAGTCTACACTAACTAATTACCTAAAGAACAAGTAGATTTATAATATGGTTGCTTATATCAGAGGTACGGTTTATTAAAAAATGCGTCAAAATTTGGATTACCCTTAATGCCTACATAAAACGAAATACCATAAAAAATGTAAGAATACGTAAGAATTGATCAAACATTATTTTTTCAATAAAAATTCATGTCATTATTATTGTAAGCTTAGACAATCAGCGGTCACCATGAAAAGAAAATGGGCGAGTCGGGTTCTAATGCGTGTCTAGATTGTTGCACTAACTTTGCTCAAATAGCACTGGGAAAGGCGTGGAACCATCTCTTTCTCTCCATCAAGGCTAAAATAGACTGGGGCAGCCAATCTGGGAAACGAAATAAATTTTCTTGAGTACAACCTTCGTTGATCAAGGCCGGAAGCCGTTAATTTCTCAGATTGTAAATAAACAGGTATATATCGTAAAATAGAGTTTTTATTAATAAAAATTACAGGCACTCACACGCGCACACACTCACACACACACACACTTGCGCGTGTGTGCATTTGTATGTATATACATGTTGATGTTTTCTTGTGTGGTATTTTAATTACTGGCACCGTGTATTTTTTGCAAGAGTCAACAAGTTATGCGGTCTTCCATTTTCTGTAATACATTAAAAAAATATGTTTTTCGAAAATTACGGCAGAGATATGACATTTCATGATTCATCGTATCGTGACTTTATTCTGATTATAATTAATGTGCATCTGAATTTAACATATATATATATATATATATATATATATATATATATATATTAGAACATGTACATATTTTTCTATATATATCCACGACAAAGGTACATTTGTTTCTACATTGAAAGTTTTTTTCCATTTCTTTACATACCGCCTGATAAGACATTGAAGTTTCAATGTCGAAACAAATGTACTTTTGTCGTGGCTATATATAGAAAAATTATGTACATGTTCTAAAATATAATTTATAATAAATATTCACAGCTCCATATATTATATATCGAGCACTGTTTTAAATTAATGTTTTGGACGTTGTAAGAATTCTTTCTTCGTTCTGTATTCACTCGGATATATATATATATATATATATATATAAAGTTACGTATTTTAACAGGTGCTTCCTCTGATGCAAATCTCCCGTCCGAAAATTTCACGAAATTCTGAAAACATTTGGCTAATTTTTTTTCTTTTATTGTTAGCAGACTATTATTAATCAAGTGGGCCCGTGGCGTAAAAAATGACGGCAAAATATTTGTATTGATAAGCAAATTACGCCAACATATATATTAATGTATCTACTATATTAAGAAATATGAAACAATAATGATCCAAAACCGTGAGCATAATGGAAAAGACATATATATATATATATATATATATATATATATTACGAACTATTAGATAAAGTTACGAAATGGATTAACCGACTAATTTTTAAACATATTTGCTTGAAGATTATTTATCTATCTAGGAATGAAACATAAGAAAAATTGAATGAAATGCTTAATCGTAGTATCTTGTCAATCGTGTTTAATGAAACTTATATCAAAGAGTAATTGCTTTCCAAGTACACAATTTCATATATATATATATATATATATATATATATATATATATATATTTAAGCAAGTTGTGTTAAACGTTAGAGACAACATAGTCTTATATATTTTCTTTGGATTTTTTCATATTTTCTGATTAGACTTTTTATTTCAGAATTATATTTGTATAAAAATTGTTCAAACTTTGTCCTAGTACTTACGAAAGTCATCGTTCATCATCAGGGACTATATTACAGTTTAAAAACTATAGCAGGAAAATTGTTACAACAGTTTAAAAGAAATGTAAGCAAGATGCACACGTGAAGATATGTGCTCACATAGATACGTGAATTATATGGAATACGTGGTTGTTAAAGATTTTAAATGCCATAAAAATACGTTAGAGGTTTTGAACTTCGAAGGAACTAATTATGTAAATAATCAACTTACTCAGAGGTAAATAATTATTTACCTTAGTTATATTCCAAATAAACCCTCTAAACACAAGTACATGTCCAGAAACGTTTAAGCTATGCGATTGATAAGAGGTTTTTTACTTCTAATATGTAGTGCCTCTAAAAATATACGTACTTATATATATATATATATATATATAAGAAGTTATAGCAAACATACAACCATGGATGAAAACGTTATAACTTCTAATTTTGAAAATTGCTTCTTCATAAAAAGTTCGCGTTATGTGAGCGTTCTTTAAAAACAATAAAATCAGTTATTGTAAATCACCTGAAGACACCAGATGGTAGAAACCTGAGTTGCGTAATATAACTCGTTTACAAAGAAAAATATTTACAATAATCGTATTGAACACTTTTTAATAAAAACTGTGTATCAGTCTAATTCAATTATGTCCCAAAACTAAATTAAACAATTATATATATATAATTGTTTCGTTCTTCTTTAAATATATATATATATATATGTATATATATATATATATAAAGAACGAAGGATAAAATTGTTAACGTTCAAAACATTATTATTTATTGTTTATTATTATTATTATTATTATTATTATTATTATTATTATGTCATTTTCATCATATTTCGATTTCTGCTTTGGTCTCACTACCAACCAAGTCTGCGGGGAGACCTAAGGCAGGTCGTGGCGTGTTGTTATGGCTCCATTTCATGTTTCTCTATCTTCCCTATCATCCCTAGCATTACATAGATAAAGTTTTGCTTAGTGTGTGGCCTGTACTTAATAAGACAATCTTTTGTATATCTCTTAAGCTGGGGTTTCCAGGGATTCTTTCAATGTGTTGTTTTGTTCCATTTTTTATCATTCCAAGTGCACCTACTATCACTGGCACAACTCTTGTTTTCAATTTCCACATTTTTTCTATTTCAATTTCCAGGTCTTTATATTTTGACAGTTTTTCAAATTTCTTGATTGCCATGTTACAATCCGCTGGACAAGCCATATCAATTAATAGACAAGTTTTCTCCTTCTGGTTTTTAACAATAATGTCTGGCCTGTTTGCTTCAATTTTTCTGTCTGTGTAGATGGTGTAATCCCATAGAATGGTTACATCTTCTATTTCTGTAACCGGTGCTGGGTGATGTTCATAACATTGTTTGTTTACAGATTTTCCATAATGTTTGCACATTGTCCAATGTAAATATTGCCCAACTCTATCGTGGCGATTTTTATATTCATTTGGAGCAAGCACAGAACAGCCTGAGATTAGGTGGTCTATTGTTTATTATTATTTTATTGTATTTTATTCTAATTTATAATATTAAGTCGAACGAATTTTCATCTTTGTATTGCTTCTTTAAATATCCTTTATTTTACATTCTATGAATAATATTTCTGTTTGTGTCTAGGATTTCATCGCATTTTTCTAAATGCCAGAAGATCTGAGTTCCAACATTGTAACCATGCATCAATATCTGTCTGCAACTCATTTCCATTCTAATTTTGTATATTCCTTTTTTAGTTGTTTTCACTACTCTTTCCTTCTCAACGTTTTCTCATTTATCTTTTTCCTCACTTTCTATTTCTTCTGTATCGTTTCTTTTTCCTCTTTCTTTTCGTTTTCTTGATTTCTCATCTTATTTTCTTCTCTTTCTTCCCTCTTTCCTTCTTCTTTTTTTTTTGTTTTCTTTATTAAATCCTTTTACCTTGTACGATTTTTTTTCGAAACTAAACGGATGTATTGTTTTCATAAAATAAAATCAAAAAATAAATAAAAACATTTATTAACATCATTGTTAACTACCAGATGTAATTTGTAACGTGGCTCTTAAAACCTTTCGCCATTTCTAGCAGATATCCTGTTATCATAATATAGGATACCTACTAACAAAAGTGATGAAAACAAAAACAAGAAGTATTTTAATGTAATTAGCTAGTTTTAAGAATATACTAATAAACATTCCCAGCATCACGCGCATACGTAGTCGCGCCAACATAACAAGTTTAGTCCGACGAAGTCCTAAAGGACGAATCTTCTCACAACGAAATTTTTTTCCACTTTGTCATACTTATTCCTCCCAATATTTTCCTTGATAAATTGTTATCTTATATATATATATATATATATATATATATATATATATATATGTGTGTGTGTGTGTGTGTGTGTGTGTGTGTGTGTGTGTGTGTGTGTGTGCGCGCGCGCATCACTAACTTAAGTAAAACACTCCTAGACAATCTTACCCATACAAAGCAGTGTCTGATTGTTTATTAATAGAACACACCCACTTTTTACACATTAGTTAGAATTTTTTATTATGACTCCAACTCTGAATTATTTCGTACCGACTACGAGTTATTTCCTGCTTGGCATTTTCTGATACATTTTCATCTGCGGGGTGCCAGCAATGAGTTTATTCACAGTAATGCTTTCAGTGTGAAAACAATGTTTATAATAAAAATCAACTGACAAAATTGTTATAGCTAAACTTCTAACGTTGTCTTTTGAAGGCAGATTTCGTCATTGACTGCTGGATGAATAATTTCGAAATTAACAATTTAATTTTAATTTGAACTTTTCCATACATATGGTTTGACTGATACAATTAATATTTATAAACGAAGATTTTGTTGAATAAGATTTTTTTTCATCTTTAGGCTATAGACATGATGAATCAGCTGGGTTAAAGGGTTAATCAGCTGGGTTAAAGGGTTAATCCGCTGGGTTAAAGGGTTAATCAGCTGGGCTAAAGGGTTAATCCGCTGGGTTAAAGGGTTAATCAGCTGGGCTAAAGGGTTAATCCGCTGGGTTAAAGGGTTAATCAGCTGGGTTAAAGGGTTAATCAGCTGGGTTAAAGGGTTAATCCGCTGGGTTAAAGGGTTAATCCGCTGGGTTAAAGGGTTTTCTTTTGGCGAAATTCATGAAATACAGGAAGTGAAATACATTAATTTTTTAAACGCCGCTTAGATGTGGCACAAGGACGAAAGTATGCGGGTACCCAATGAGGATCGAACTTACTACTGTTGTAACAGGTTCTATTGATACAAACATGTTAACCATTACACCACATCAGGTTGCTCTACTAGAAGTAAAATAATACTAATTCCAAAGTCTGTGTTTTGTTGTTTTGTTTTGTTTCGTTGTTGTTTCCTTTTTTTTTTTCTTTTTTATTTAATCATTTCACTGGTACGCAGAAGGAAAGTGATAAGAAAGAGTTACAGGTTATAGGGGGTGTCAGGAAGTGGGGAAAAGAAGGATGAGAATACTGGTGTGATGAGAGTACAGTGGACGGAGATAAGAGCATGAAAGAAAGGATGCGAGTCATTGAGACAGGAGATGACTATTGACCTTACATTTAAATTCTTGGAGATTGTAGCTGGCGGGTAAGCAATATGAGGAAGGGAATTTCACAGGCGGGAAGTGCGAGAAAAGAAGCTGCCAGAGTAGAATTTGTGTTTACATTTTATTGGTTTCACTGTAAAAGGGTGGGACCTAGCTGCTAGTCTAGTAGCTCGAGTAAATTCATACATACGGGGGAACCAGTAAGCGAAGTTCATTGGGGCAGAAGTCGTGAAAGTATCTGTAGAAGAAACACAAGGAAGCCACATTACGCCAGTGAAAAAGTGATTGCAGCTGAGCTGCCAAGTCGGAATCTATCACATTACAGATTCTCCGTTGGATTTTGTCAAGAACCCCGAGGAGAATAACAGGGGCACCCGACCAGATGTGGCAGCAGGATTCAATACACGGGCGGATGGTAGATTTATATATGTGCAGGATGGATTCAGACGGGGAAAACTCATACATACAGGGGAACAAGTAAGTGAAGTTCATTGGGGCAGACGTCGTGAAAGTATTTGTAGAAGAGACACAGGGAAGCCATATTACGCAGGTGAGAGAGTGACTGCAGCTGAGCTGCCAAGTCGATATCAATCACATTGCAGATTCTCCGTTGGATTTTGTCAAGAACCCCGAGGTGAATAGCAGGGGCACCCGGCCAGATGTGGCAGTAGTATTCAATACACGGGTAGATGGTAGATTTATATATGTGCAGGATGGATTCAGACGGAGAAAACTTCCTGGCCCTACACAGTGAACCGACCTTCTTAGCAGCGGATTTAGCTATAGATTCGATATAGTCATTCCACTTGAGGTCTGCTGAGAGAGTTAGGCCAAGGAAGCGCAAAAAGGCTAGCCTTTTGCAATAATTGTATCGGCTTGGTTAGTTAGAATCAGAACAGTGGTTCTTTACCACCGTGACGTGATCCTCTTAAGGATGCTGTGAATATTATCAAGGTATACATATATACATACCATAGCAATGGTACAGCCTTAACTTTTTAATTAAATGAATAAGTATTAAACTTTTTTAAAAAAATAAGATGCACAAATATTTGTCTATATTTCTAAGAAATGTTATTGCATTTATTTACACAATTTACATTGTCCTCATCTTCGTTGCCATATTCACGAGGTTTCGGTTCTTGTACGCTCTGGTCTTCTTCAGATGATTGGAATTTCGAAATGAAATCTTTATATCGTCCACCGTGGTAAACTGTTGTAGTTCCATTTGTCATGCCTCTTTCGTATGTCGAAGTATCAGTTATCTCCCTTTAACTCAACTCACAAAGTTTTTTTTCTTGTTCACCTGTAGCAAGGTATTAAACTCACAACTCTTTGTGAATATGGCAACGTCGTGCAATATGGCAACGTCGTCAATATGGCAACGAAAATGAAGACAACAGGTCCAAACAATGTAAATAGTTGCACAAATAGTCGAATAGAAACTTTAGAAAAAAATTCATATTTGAGTGTACTTTTTTTTAAATCTATGGTTTTATTTAATAACACTTAAATGTATGACCTTTAAAGATTTTGGTAAGTGTGCCGTGAAATCGTCCAGTGGATATCGGCTCGGAACAAGAAATCGGAGAGCCGAGTTCGAATTCCTGCTGAATTCATTGCATTCACTTACGCGCAAATACTCTTGAGAAAGGTATTAATCCGTCTCTTCCTTCCAGTTATGGGTTAAATAACAGGACAGATTGGGTTCTATAGCCTTGGCCGGCAACAAGTCTACCGCAGAAAGCAATGGCAACCTACTGCGGGATAATCTTCTGCCCTGTCAGTCATGTCTCTTTCGAGACATGATCGCCCAAGCGTGTTTCACGTATGGCACTTAACTGACTATGGCTTAAAAAGGCTGAGAAAAACGGTTTTAGAATAACCCAGTAATCTTATACTTGTGGACATCCGTCTATGAATATTTGGGACTTATAAACCTAAAGTCTAAGTACCATTTTTGTACCAGAGCTCATATTACAATTTTGTTGTTTGTATTTTTTTTCTCTATCACTGCATTTTAATGCTTCCGATATTGTATTCATTTCTATGCTTGGCTGACTTAGGAGATTTTTGTGGCCTAGCATATGCACTGATTCATTAAGTTTTTGTATTTTCCATGGTGTTCTTTATCTATTATTTCAACTTCATTACACAGGAGGCAGTAATCTCTCTTATCTCGCCATATTTTCTATTTCTCTTTGTGTTATAACCTTGCGATGTTCTTGCTGTTTTTTCTTAAAAGGATGGCTTGTTTCTTCTTTATCGTTCTTTCTGCAGCTGCTTGGGATTGATATAATATGGGAACTACTATTCTGCTCAGGCCAATTGTTAGCTGTTAAGGATGTGTGCTACCCTCTGAATCATTTCCTTGTGGATATAATAGACCTATTAATAGGAAAGTGACCATCATATGTCCAAAACTGTACTCATTTCAAGTAATTAATCAAAGATTCTCCCATTTAATCCAACCAGTTGGTAAGCTGGTTTTCTCTTCCAATGTTTGCTTTTTTTTTCTTCAATTGGAGTAGATAGACTAAACTATCGCCCGGTTCACACTCCACCCACGTCTATTGAACAGGTGTAGAGGCTCATCCCGTGTTCCCTGTTTAAGATGTGGTTTCCGGTTTTCTCTTCTAATCTTCACTTTTTTTTTTCAATTGAAGTAGATAGACTAAACTATCGCCCGGTTCACAATCCACCCACGTCTATTGAACAGGTGTAGAGGCTCATCCCTTGTTCCCTGTTTAGGATGTGGTTTCCGGCTTTCTCTCTTCTAATCTTTTCACTCTTACGTAGCCCCCGGCACATCAGTGGCGTTACCGCCTTGCTCGTGGTGATATGATTAAAAAAAAAATAGCGATGTGGTATGTTTCCCAAGGATTCTGCAGTGGAGGCACAACCAACAGTCAGAGATAGACTGGCCTTGGACTCTTCCCGAGGAGAATACATCAGGATACCATCACATATTCATTACATCACCTCCCTCTGAGCTAAATTTTCCCGTTAAATTTAGCTTCAATATTTTCTTTGTTTATGGTCTGGACACAAGCGATTAGCTTTTTTCATAAGATTCTTTTTTTTTTTTTTTTTTGCCTTAATCCTCCCTGCCGGTTTACTTTGTTATTTGACGAGAGCTCATGGATGAAAAGGTCGAATCATGCAACATCCTCGGCTGATCCTTTTAATTAGGCTTTTCGTTTGCATTATCCGAAACTGAAGTCATTGCATATGAGAGATTAAGTTGCAACAGAAAAGGGAAAACAAACGTGTGAGAAGAAAGCCAGAGTTTGTATTATCTTGAAGATTCCGATTCACACGAGTCATCGTCAGGTGAGTGAAGAAAATAAGAAAAAGAATATCAAATTAATTTTAATCTTGCTTTTCTATAAAATTTATGAACGAGCTGCAATTACGGTGTCTGCCACGAATTCCTCCAAGCACAACTCTTCGCTTTGATAGACAAATTTGTTCACAAGTTTATGTACGTCTCGAGCGCAGCCCTGTTAATTTTATGCCTTTTCTTTATTTTGTTGGTTTTATTTGTTTAATTTAATTTAAACACAGTAAGATATTAACGTTTATGGTCTGCAAAATATATTGTACTCATTTATTGCACATATTGTTAGTATCATTATCATTATCATCATCATCAGTAGCAGCAGCATCATTATTATTACGAGTGAACCCATACCGTCAATTTTTACGGCAAAATATTTATATCGATATTTTTTTTTTTTAATCATTTCACCCCGAGCAAGGCGGAAACGCCACTGATGTGCAGGGGGTTACATAAATGTAAAAAGATTAATTAGAAAAGAGTGAGGAGTACAAATTAGTTAGAAAAGAAAAATAGAAAGCTGAGAATGCAGGTGCGATCACAGATACATAGGTGGAGAGAAAGGGAAGGATATACAGGGGAGGGGAGAGAGCTAGAGTCCAGTGGTTAGTAGATGAGTATTGACTTTGCATTTAAATTTCTGGAGGTTGTAGCCGTCAGGAAAGCAAGAATACGGGAGCGAGTTCCACAGGCGGGAAGTGCGAGAGAAGAAGCTGCAGGAGTAGAATTGTCGTCTGCATTTGGCTAACCTGACTGTGAATGGGTGGGACCTAGTTTCCAGTCTGGTTGCACGAGTAAACACCTGTTGAGGAGGTATCAGTGACTTAAGTTCGTCTGAGCAGAAGCCATGAAAGTATTTATAGAACAGACAAAGGGAGGCCACATTTCGACGATGGGGAAGTGGCTGCAGTCGAGCCGCCAGATCAGTACCTATCACATTACAGACTCTCCTTTGGAGCCTGTCAAGAACACGTCTAAAATGACGCCAACATAAATAATGACGTATATTTAATATTTTACATTAAGACATAAAATAAATAAGCAAAAATAGTAATCCAAAAATCTGAGCCTCCCAGGATAAAAGAATATACTGGCTTGTGTTTACATTGTTAATAACACGCTAAAGCCCGCCTTCCTTTACCAAGCGGCCATATCTCAGAGGTAGAATCGCCGACTGATGTCACTTCGGTCGGGTTTCAATCCTGGCTAGAAGCAATCGGATGTCTAACCATACTGATATAGCGAAATAGATCTGTCTGCAAATGACTATATATATATATTAAATACAAAAGAAACATAACTGTTTTACTATAAACAAAGGATATATATATATATATATATATATATATATATATATATATATATATATATCTGTGTGTGTCTGTTTTTCACTACACGACGACATAATCATTGCCAAAAAGTAATAAAGCACTGTTAAAGAACAAACAAGCGCCAAGAGCTTTCATAATTAGTAGTAATGTTTAATAACTGGTAGTAAAGAGAATGAACTGGAACGACTCTGCAGTGCTATTATCTCTCTTCATGTGCGTGAGAGAAGGTATATATATATATATATATATATATATATATTCGTCATCCACACACACACACACACACACACATATATATATATATATACAACGGTTTTTATTATAGTAGAGAAATTTATTATTGGCTATGAAAATCATATTTACTACACTCACGTTAAGGACATAATACTTTCCTCAGCACATATGCCGTTCTAAGCAGCGCTGCCACCTGCGCAGTCTGAATGAGATCAGCTTTTCCCAAGAAGCCTTGCTAGGCCGAAGAGATTACTGGAAAGTGTCCTAATGGCACCGATCGCAAAAGTCACAACTCAACCTGACCAGCTGCTTGGTATCTTCTTTTTTTTTTTTTTTATCTACGCTGCCGGATATTGGCACCTGTGCATTTTCGTCTGCTCCTTCTTCACGACGTTCTTATCGCAAAGTCTATCGGGATCTATTCATAGTTCTAGTATGCAATATGTGACATGAGGGCGATTGCTCTGTAGCCACTTGTCATTCAAGATGCTCGTAGTCTGCATGAGATTAATTTGCATATTCTTGGCTAATGTCAAAGGTGAATGTTCCTAGCACTTCTCGGCGCACTTAAGGCCATACTTCCTACACAGGGCACAATGTATTCTGAGATTTAGTGATGTCGTCTCTCTACTCTTTTTAGCTCCTGCTGAGTACAACTAGTGACAATGTGTTGCACACTGTTGCTTATTATTATTATTATTATTATTATTATTATTATTATTATTATTATTATTATTAAAATAGTAGTTGTATTTCCTTACTAACGTTCCTATTATGACTGTTGCTGTTGACATAAAAAATAAGAAAAGTGTTGTTTACGCAAGAGTAGGATCGATGAACGGGAAAAAAATGCAAGATAAGTAATGGAATAAACGCTAAAGTGGTTTTGTGGAAAAGATGGCAGATGAGAGGGGAACGAGGTGGAAATTTTAATAGAAGAAAGCCTAAAGACATATGTCATGAAATAAAAAGCAAATATCGGAGAAGTTAAAAGTGAATCAAAGAAAATCACCACAAAGAGGAAATAGCTGCATATATATATATATATATATATATATATATATATATATATATATATATTTATTTATATATATATATATATATTGTATATATATGCGTGTGTGTGTGTGTGCGTGTGTGTATGCGTGCGTGTGTGTATGCGTGTGTGTGTGTAAGTTAATACGGACTTACTGTGTGTGTATGTGAACAAACATAATCATGTATATACAAGAATATAAGTTAAACCGGCAATCTCGATAAAATTCATTATTAATATTAGGAGTACATTCGCAGTAACGTTATTATATTCATTTGCATATATATATATATATATATATATATATATATGCACGTGTGTTTGCATATACATATAAATAGGTATGTAAGTAGGTATATATATATATATATATGTGTGTGTGTATAAACAGGTAAATAGATATATATATTTTTTAGTACGCGCGCATACAAAAATATATATATATGTATATATTTTTTGTAAGCGCGTATATACACGTAAATAGGTATATATATATATATATATATATATATATTGAATCTGTAATAAACATTTTTTGCCTTTCTATCACGTTTACTGCAAGCAAGCTGACAGGTAGATAGATAGATAGATAGATAGATAGATAGATAGATAGAGATAGAGATAGAGATAGAGAGAGAGAGAGAGAGAAAAAAAAGAGAGAGATACACAAATACCATATACACATACCATACACATACCAAAAACACTTAACTAAATGCATGCAATTTCTTGATTGTGTTTTACAAAAACTGGAAAACATTCATTTTGAAATCATACAAACTAGCTCACTATACTTATTTGCATAGCAATGTAAGATAATATAGAGATATCGCTGTATACAATGAGTCAATGATATATATATATATATATATATATATATATATATATATATATACAAAGAAAGAGAGAGACTCAAATTGACATACATTTTTAGACTGAGATATAAATAGACAGAAAAATGTGAAATCTCGCTTTGTTCAGCTTCTTTTTTGTCAGCATACCATTCTCTTTAGAACGTTAGCGATCATGACTCTCTATAATTTCCTCTCCTCTGTAGAACTTACCAAGTTTTGTATTTCTGCCATCCATTGACACAAACTCGTTAGATGTCCTGTGAGCCTCAAATTTTCTTTATTCGCCTTCGATATTTTAACTATCTTTTTCTGATGTTAATTATAAGTTTCCATTTTCTCTAAAACTTCGTTTTTGCTCGTTCAGTCCATGGTATTCACAGCATCCTTCTGTAGGGTCATATTTTTTGTTTCTTTTCTTTTCTGCGAAGAAAATGTGTATTTACTGCCATATCAGTCAGTTAAGTGCCATACATGATACACGATTGGACGATCATGTCTCTTTCGAGACATGAATGACTGGGCAGAAGATTATCCCGCAGTAGGTTGCCATTGCTTTCTTCGGTAGACTGGTTGCCGACCAAGGCTATAGAACCCAATCTGTCCTATTATTTAACCCATAACTGGGGGAAGAGACGGATTAATACCTTTTCCAAGGGTATTTTCGCGTAAGTGAATGCAAGGAATTCAACTGGAATTTGAACTCCAAATGTGTATTTGCTGCCATATAGGAGGACTAATATTATGTAATAGTTTAGAAATCTACTTTATTGTTTTAACAAAATTTTTAGAGTTCTTAATATTTTTGCTTAATTTTTTGGAAGACATCTTTCTTTATCTCAGTGAAGCTTTGGACTTCGATGTCGCATTTTTAAACACTTCTCAGTTATTTAAATCGTTCTACTTGTTAAATTTTGATATTTCCAATTTGTAATTTGCATATTGCTCTGTTTCTTTTGCTGATAGCCATATTTTTTCTCTTCTTGCAATTAATGTTTAGCCTTCTCTTTCTGCTTTGATTTACTACATTGTGTAGGATTTTATGTGGATTTCTTTTTGTGTGTACTATAAATACTATTAATAACGTGATCTGTATAACTTGACTTGTGTAGTGTTCCTAATATCACTGTATGTTCTTTGCAAAGTCACCATTCATGTAGTGTGCGTGTTCCTAGCGGAGTCACCATTCATGTAGGCCATGTCTAGTACAAGGGCACTTCCAAACATAGCCGACATTTCACGCATTTAATATCATCAGGCTGTTGAAAAAATAAGTGGAATTTTTTTTCTGAACACTAACATAAATGTGTAAAAAGAAGAATGTTCGATGAGAATTTGCATATAATTGATTTGCAAAGCGAAATGTAGGTATTTAAGATGTCCCACAGAAGTTTAGAGTTCATGGTTGATAGTAGCAGAATGTACAATCTTATGTTCCTTTAGCTTTTTTGTAGGTTGGCGACAGGGTGAGAAAAAAGGTGAAACAAATAAAGAAATTTTACTTAACGCAGAAGTTGGAGTGTCCTGTGGTTTTCTTTGGTGGCTTGTAGTAAAAATGAAGAAAAAAAATTGGGAAGAAGCGATAGAATAAATATATGTCGACGCGACATGACCTCGGCTTGAAGTTTCTTCCTTACATTGCGATGAGATGCTATCAGATACCGCTCCCATTTTGACTGCTCTGACTGGTCACAGAACGTCGTTTAAGTAGTGAAATTTACCATTTGACTAGCTCTAGCGGACATTTTCATTCTTTAGGTGTGAAAAGAATTTGACTTGCGTCACACATTACTATCCAATCAGCATCCAGAATTTTACTTTTCACACTGACTTGTAAAATTTGCCTTGGTCTGGAATTTTCCAAAACGCTCTTAGTCGATTGGATCCGATTTTACGGGTGTGCAATTTTACTTTGTGTGTTTTAGTTAACCGTTGGATGATATAGGATTTGTATCTTATACTTGTTAATACTCTCAGAATCGCCTAACTGCATAGGTTGAAAAAGTCCGGTGATAAGGCACATTATTGCCTTAGACCCATTTTGTTTTTTCTTTATTTATGCTACTTTTTGCCTGTTTCTTAATACTTTGCTTAGCTTTTGGAAGCCATCTTTCTCTACCTCAATATGCTTTCGGATTTCGGTGTCGCACTTTCTGTCTTCTGTTAAAACACTTCTCAGATACCTACATTGTTGCACTTGTTTGAATTTGATATTTTCAATTTGTAATATGTATTTTAGGCTCATCTTTTTGTTGCCAACCTGGAATTATGTCAATTATTTATTTATTTGTTTTTTGCAATTGATGTTTATTCCTTTCTTCTCGGTTTTCCTCACTAGGAGTTCTTGTAGTTTCAGTTCTGCCTCTGCTATCAATACTGTGTCATTGAATTTTTATTTGTTTAACATTATTTTTTTAATGAATATTCGCATCTGAGTAGAAAGTCTGTTTATTTTATATATATATATATATATATATATATATATATATATATATATAAACAGTACATTATAATTTCCACTGGCAGATTTTAACAATTTCACTTCTAGAGAGCTCAATCGGACAAGGAGAGCATAAATTGTCATTCACATACAAACCTGTTTTGCTGTACCACATCTAATCAGTATGGCTAGACATCCGCTTACTTTCAGCCGGGATCGAATATATATATATATATATATATATATATATATATATATATATATATATAGTGACGTAAATTAATAAATATGCATATGAGGAGGATGTACATATGTATATTCTTATTATTCAGGTGTTAATAAAAAAATGATCAATATATAAACAAAGCTATATTATAAATATATTAATTCTATATTTTACCTCTTATCTTTTCTTTTCTTTTCATTTTTCTTTTCTTTTCTTTTATCTTATTGTTATTTAAAACCTTAAAATTTTAACTTTCCCTACGTTTTTATATACATGTAATAATTGGATATTTGAATTTCAAGACTCATGATTTACGCCCCTTTGATTTATTCTCCCTGCATTTTATTATTTTCTACTTTTATTTTTGTTATTTTATTTTAAATTTAAATTTATTTTAATTTCAAATTTTAAATTTAATTTTGAAAGTATGATCCACATGTGACCGTAGACTATTTAAAATTTTAATCTTGTTATTAAAAAGTAATAAATTTATAGGATTTAATTCCTATGAACGTCGACTGAACTTACATTAGAATCTATTAAACCGTCAGTTTAAAATATGCAAATGATGATGCATAACGCACGAAACTCCGAGTCGTGCCATTAACGTTTGGATAATATATATATATATATATATATCTTTGTCTGACGATCTTTGTTTGCCTGATGATCCCAAGAGCGTGAAACCCAAGATCACAAACTCACGCCCCTATCTATATGAATATATATATATATAGTCATCTGCAGACGGATATGTTTCGCTGTATCGCAGCTCATCAGTACGGTTATACTCCGATTGCTCTTAACCCAAGATTGAAACCCGACCGAATTGGCGTCAGTCGGCGATTCTACCTCTGGGCTATGGGCGCTCGGTAGAAGAAGGCAGACTTTTTTTAGCGCGTATATTATCATTATGCACGCCCAATAGCTAGAGTGCCCTAATTCATTATTGAATGATATATATATATATATAATTCTTTCCTCTTTTTGTTTTTATTTCCTTTGTGTCCTTTTTATGATTCCTAATTCTGGTTTCTCATTTTCCCTATCCACTTTACCTCGTACACACACAAAAAACCTTTGCCAATAAAAGTGAATTTCAAAATTCAAAATCTCTTTTCAAAATTAACGTTTACTACCTGATGAAACATTGTTCTTTCAATGTCGAAACAAAATGTAGATGTTTGTAGTTGATTTTAGTTTGGACATAATCTAAAATATAATTCATAAAAAAACAGTGTATTATGTATTTTTCCTCATGTAGATATATTTTATAAAGAACAGGAAATATTCGATTGATTTTGAATGGATAGGCAATTTCATCTGCGCATGTGCGATTAAAACCCCAATATAATGCACTCAACGCTCTCCCATCTTTCTCTCTCTCTCCCTCTCTCTCTCCCTCTCTCTCTCTCTCTTTCTTTTTCGATGTTCTCCTAATGTTCACACTCTCCTCGAATGTGCAGTATTTGAAATACATTGCAGCAACATCCGTTATAAAGAACAAGGCGACATTCACGGCTGACATTATTATTAGTCGAAGGATAACAAAATCGAGAGATTGAGAAAAACTCAATTGATAATTCTCTTCTAGTGAAAGTTCGAACTGAATGCAATGGGAGGGAAGAGAGAGAGAAAGAGAGAGAGAGAGTGAGTAAATAAATGTTGCACTTTGAAACAAAAAGAGCAGGCTATAAAGAAATCAAACAAAATGTAAAACTATTTACAGTACAGAGTCTTTTCAAAATCAGGAGCCTTTTAATGTCTTTCTGAAGGAACTTATACATGAATATATTTAGTCTTTCTTCTTTGGAAATCATTTATGGGGTTAAGAACATTCTCCCTCTCTCTCTCTCTCTCTCTCTCTCTCTCTCTCACTCTCTCTATCTCTCTCTCTATCTCTCTGTCTGTCTATCTATCTATCTGCCCATTTGTCTGTCTTTCTCTCTCTTTCACTCACACTATCAATCTCACATGCCCTACTTTTAGTTAACAGGAAGTTCTGAAAAGTTTGCGGCCATGCAACTTCTCAAATACTAACCAGATCTTCTCTGTGTTGTGAGGGAGAATCACTTCTCGGAATGCTGAAATTGTTCAGCATTATATATATATATATTGGTGAGAGAGAGAAAAAAGAAACACAACGTTAGAAATAAATAAAAGACAATATGACATTATACCTATCTATCTATCTATCTATCTATCTCTCTCTCTCTATATATATATATATATATATAGCGAGAGAGAGAGAGTTTGGTAATCTGTGTGTGATTAAATGAGTACCAGTTGAATGCATGCCTTCTTCCTCCGCACGCCGATAGCTTAGTAGTAGAATCTCCGACTGATGTCAAATCGGTTGGGTTTTAATCCTGGCTGGAAGTAATCGGATGTCTAACCGTACTGATAAGCTGTGATACACCGAAACAGAACAGTCTGCAGATGTCTACACACACACACACACACACAAACACACACACACACACACACACATATATATATATATATATATATATATATATATATATAATCCACAGACAGTCCTGTTTCGGTGTATCACATCTCATCAGTACGGTAGACATCTGATTGCTAATGATTTTTGTTAATGATTTTCTTTTTTTTAATAAAATGAGAGAATCATGAATGAATGTATGTGTATGAGAGAAAAATAATAATAAAACTACTACTACTAATAATAATAGTAAACAACTATAAAAATATGTAATAATAGTGAGAAAAATATAGATAACAGTAGGGAAAATAGGAAAAATATGGACAAAATAATTAATTATGTAATCTACTTTATATAGAGAAAACAATGTTACATTGGTAAAATACAATGAATTTTCTTGAACTTATTTAACAATATTTGTTGGTATTTTGGATGAATGAATTATATATTTGTGAAAAAATGTGGAAGTAATGTAATGTTTTAATCAAGTTTTTATAGTTGGTTGTAATGTTAGTAATATGTTTTCAAAATACTTTTCTATTAAAAGGTTATGTTCTTTTTTTAATTAAACTGGCATTAGAGAAATCAAAATTATTTTGATGTAAAACAAGAGAGTTGGATGTATGTTCAAACGTAAATCTCTTTTATGTTCGTAGATCCGCGCGGTTAGATTTCGTGATGTTTCCCCTATATATCCGTTACTGCACTGTAGATATTGTATTTTGTCAATTGGTGTTTGGCGTCTGTTTTTAACCAGACAATATCAACAATATTCTTAGAAGTGGCGGTAACGATTATAGTGTTTGGAATAGCTAATTTGTTTGAGAATTTATATGAAAAAATGTTGAAAGATAGTATGAAATTTGTATGATTTTGTTGTGGGGTTAGGGGGTTTGTGTATTTTATAAGCATTTTTAAAAGCAGATATGTTAGGGGGTTTGTGTATTTTATAAGCATATTTTTTGGCGTTGAGGATGAAATAGTGTGGGTAGTGGGAAGGTTTAAATGTTTGTCGCCTCGATCGTAAGCCCGGTGTGGGCGACAAGGTGACCCTCGCTGCTGAGCTTGAAAAGAACCTCCAATCCGTAGTGGAGTGGGGTAGGAAATTGCTCGTAAATTTCAATACTTCTAAAACGAAGATGCTATCAACTAACCACCATAGACAATCGCAACTACCTCCCATTAACATGGAACAGACTTGCCTCCCAGAGAGTAAAACACTACGCCTCCTTGGCCTTAGACTCTCGGCGGACCTCAAATGGAATGACTATATCGAATCCATTGCTAAATCCGCCGCTATGAAAGTCGGTTCTCTGTGCAGGGCCCGGAAATTTTTCCCGTCTGAATCTCTCCTGCACATATATAAATCTACCATCCGCCCGTGTATTGAATACTGCTGCAACATCTGGTCGGGCGCCCCTGCTACTCTCCTGGGGCTTCTTGACAAAATACAACGGAGAACCTGTAACGTGATCGATACTGACTTGGCAGACCGGCTGCAACCATTCTCTCACCGGCGTGACGTGGCTTCCTTGTGCATCTTCTATAAATACTTTCACAGCTTCTTCTCCGATGTACTTAGATCTTTGGTGCCGCCTAGGTACAAATTTACACGAGATACTAGATTAGCAACTAGGTCCCACTCTTTTACTGTGAAAGAGATAAGATGTAACCGTAATTTCTACTTCAACAGCTTCTTTTCTCGCGCTTCCCGCAGGTGGAATTCCGTTCCACATGCCTGCTTTCCCGACAGCTGCAATCTCCAGTAGTTTAAAAGTAAGGTCAAGAGACACCTCCTATCACACTAACTGGCATCTATTCTCCCAACACTCTCACCATCTACCCAACCCTCATTCTCGGTATCCTTACCCGTCTATCACCCTCCTATATCTAACCATCCTTTCTCACCACTTTCCCCTCTATGTAACCCCCTGCGCAATAGTGGCAGTGAAATGCCTTGCTCGGGGTGAAACGATTATAAAAAAAATCTCCTTTCTTCAGATAAATAATCAGGACTGCATATTCTGAGGGCTGTAAGGTAAAAACCTACAATTAAACTAGATTTAATTCTATGATTGTGGTGGGAAGAGAAATTCATAAGATCGTTTTTGTTGATAGGTTTACGGTAAAATTAAAATTTTAGTTTATAGTTATTAAGCACTCATTATAAAAGTAAATGCATGAACAGTAGATTAAAAAACCTACAAGTATATATATATATATATATATATATATAAACTTATTTATAAATGGAACTTTGTGTGTGTATGTCTGTGTGTGAGAGTATCCGTTACCTATAGACTGCCAAATGGTTGAACCGACTTACTTGAAAACTTACACAGTTGTACTATAAGCGTTTGCGAGTGTTCTTAGCTAGGTTTTGTGTCGAGGTACCCCCGATAAATATTGAAAATCGATTATCGAAAAAATCGGGTTATAGAAGGAGTGGTCCGATTTTAATCAAATTTGATACACTCATAGAAAAAGACATAAGAAACGATATTCAGAAGTTTCAAGGTTGCAGTTCTTACAATAGTGCAGAAAATCGATTATATATATATAAATTTTCATTACACCCGAGTAACGCCGGGCTATACTGCTAGTATATATATATTCAGATAAAATTTAGCAGGAAAATAGACATTCTCAACAGATTTTAAGACATGCATTCTCAGCCCCTTTTAAAACAAAGAATGAGGAAACATTTTAAGCTCTAAAAAGAAAGGGGTTAGGGAATATTGGTTTTTACAGGGTTAAGCTAGGAGGCATGTGACTTGACCCTTGGGTTTGTAGTGGTAGGTAGGGGGAGTAACTGCTTAGCTAAATCTTTAAAAATATTTATTGTGAATAATAGGAAGAATAGGATAATTATTGCAATTTATACTCATTTCTGTGACGATACATGCTAATGATCTCCCTCCCTTTATTTAGGAGTATTCTGGTATTGAAATTTCAAAATTTTAATTTTTTTCTGTATTGGTTTTGATAGGGTTAAAATAGCGGAATTTTAGTGGTAATTTCTTTTTTGGTAGTGGGAGGTATGTGGCTTGACCCTTGAGTTAGTAGCGGTAGGTAGGGGGAAAGTAACAGATTAGCCAATTTTTAAAAAAACCTATATATATATATATATATATATATATATATATATATATATATATATATTACCCTGACGAGCTGTAGGGTGAAACCTAGGTAGGTTTGTTGGCTTCTGCTTAGATTTTCTGTCTTTGTTGCTCTACCTTCGTATTGAGCGCTTTAGTGTTAGGGTTTTCGTCTTAGGGTTTTTTTCTTTCTTACGGGTACTTGACTTTTTGTTCATGTACTTCGTTTGTTTCTTTTTTTACTTTCCCCACTTTTCCCTCCGAGTTTGTCCTCGGTGGGTTGTTCAAGACGATTTAATTTTTTTTTTTAATCATATCACCCCGAGCAAGGCGGTAACGCAACTGAAATTATAGATTAATTAGTACTAGTTTTGGCAGAGTTAGTTCTGTTACTATTGGTATTGTAATTACTGTAGATAATATTATATATATATATATATATATATATATATATATAACAAAAATTTCGATGTCTAAATCCATCGAATAGCCATTTCTACGAGGACGTCCTCGTTTCTTCAGCAACGCCGAATCTTTTATCAACGCCGAATCTTTTATCATTAAATTCAAATGACGAAAGACTTCAGACCGGTAGAAGTCTAAAAAAACATCCATCCACAGGAAAATAAAATGGGGTGGGATTAATAATTTTTAAAATAAACAGGGAAGCAGACAGACACCTTTGTCTCATATTAGAAGACATCCCCTTCCCTTTATCTGAGTTGCGAGTTTAAAGTTGAATTCTAGCCACTTTTGTTGGACTTCTACTGGTATCAAATCTTTTGTAATTTGAATTTCCGTTTTGCCGTTGCTGAAGACGCGTAGAAGTCTTCGTAGAAATGGCTATTCAGCGAATTTAAACATCGAAATCTTTGTTTTTATATTTGGCTTTGTAATTAGAATATATTTCCATTGAGCTCACCACCTTGATCAATTTTAATATTAATTTCATTAATATTAATTAGGATCGGTTTTTTGGTATTTAACTACCTGTTTATCCTGTTGAATTTATATATATATATATATATATATATATGGATAGAAATGCAAAAAGTAAGGTGAACACAGCTGCGACTAAAAGACAAACATGACAAAAATCTCCTCAGTACAAAATTCAAAACTGAATATGTAGATCAAAGGATTTTAAGAAATGACTAAAATGCCAACCAATATCCCAACTGGGATTTCGGCCGTGAAGTGTAATGAAAGCTTTAAAACTAATCGATGATCCTGGATCTCAGAATCTTTGGACGTTGGCACCAAAGACTAAAAAGCAATAGTTGTTTTCAGTTAAAGCGAAACCGTAGACTGAAAGAAAAATGAGTGGATGTAAGTCAAATTTTGATTTCCTTGTATCGATATCAAATAATATTTTTCGTCGTAAACTAAATTTTGAAGGCTAAATAAGTCCTCTGAGTAAAT
Source organism: Ascarosepion bandense (assembly GCA_037127315.1). NCBI lineage: Eukaryota > Metazoa > Mollusca > Cephalopoda > Sepiida > Sepiidae > Ascarosepion > Ascarosepion bandense. The sequence goes on from JBBBDQ010001689.1 coordinate 1,606,384, forward strand.
GGTATCATGGCTGAAACTAAGAACTACAATTATAGCTACTTAGAGCTAAACCTGAAGCAAAAACTAAAATAAAAGGGCTGAGAAAAATGCAGACATACTGGCAGATAAACAGACACACACACAAACATCTTGCCATTTATATATATATATATATATATATATATATATATATATATATTATCGATTTTCTGCTCTATTGTAAGAACTGCAACCTTGAAACTTCTGAATATCGTTTTTATATCTTTGTCTATGAGTGTATCAAATTTGATTAAAATCAGACCACTCCTTATATAACCCGATTTTTTCGATTATCGATTTTCAGTATTTATCGGGAGTACCTCGAAACAAAACCTAGCAAAGAACACTCGCAGACGCATATAGTACAACTGTGTAAATCTTCAAGAAAATCGATTCAGCCGTTTCGGAGTCTATAAGTAACGGCCACACACAGACACAGGCACACACACACACACACACACAGGCAAATTTCTATTCATAAATAAGTTTATATATATTAGTCATCCACATACAAGCCCGTTTCGCTGTATCACAGCTCATTAGTGTGGCTAGACATATCCACTTGCTTCTGGCCGGGATCGAAACTTGACCGATTTGGTGTCAGACGGAGTCGCTACTCCCTAAGCCATCGACGCATGGAATCAGAGAAGGGAAATTTTAACGTGTTGTATATAAGTATTGTATACACACGCCAGTCGCCGAAAGAACTCAATTCATTTCTGAAGAGTCACGCATATAGCAGAAGTGGAAACTGTTTTTAAATTTTTCTTCTCCAGAGAGCTCAGTCGTAATGAGAGCATAATATATTAGTCATCCACATACAAGCCTGTTTCGCTGTATCACAGCTCATCAGTGTGGCTAGACGCATCCACTTGCTTCTGGCCGGAACCGAAACTCGACCGATTTATATATATATATATATACAGGGCTGTAGCTGATGCTAAAAAACAACGGGCACAGAGAAAATGCCCGGATTTATTAGTTGACAATGTGATAACGTCATCAATGTCATCACAGAAATCATGATTTTTGCGGGTTTTTCGGCTATTCCGATGGAAATTAGGCACAGAACTTGAACGAAAGCAGGAAATCGGGTTCGGACTTTTTGAGTATAACCAGTCTTTTCTCCCAAAATTAATAAATAAACAAAAAGAATTTTACTGCGTTCATTTGGATGTTTTCTTCGTTTTTCTTTCTTTCTTTCTTTCTTTCTTTCTTTCTTTCTTTCTTTCTTTGTGAATTGTTTAGTTTGATTTCTGACGAAGGGATTTTTTACTTGCCCGGATTTTCACTATGATTTCACGGATCGGCCCGGACCCGTGCCCGGTGTGTAGTCAGATACGGCCATGTATATATATATATATATATATATATATTGATTTTTTAATTAGTTATTTTTTATCGTAATGTACAAATTATCATCTACCACAAAGTGTACATTTTGTTTCGACATTGAAAGGACAATGTCTCATCGGGTAGTGTGTAAAGAAAATGGAAATTCTTTATCTTATATTGGCAAATTATGTGTGAGAGGTAGGTGGGGTGGAAAATTGGGAAATTAGAGTTGTAAGTTGTAAGTTAGAATTTGAACGAAAAGAGGGAAGGGGTAGAGGATAGAGGTAATTAATGGACGTGTTGAAAATTTGATAGACATATTTAACAGTAGATGATAAGGTATGGTCCTTTACAGCCTTTATGGTCAGTCCTTTGGGTTTAACAAAAGGAAAAAATTAGGAAATATATATGGCGTGGTGGAAATAGGAAAGGCTGCGCTAAAGAGGAAATAGGATTTGCTCTTTTCCCGCCAATAACCCTCTTAGTAAAATCTCCAACAAAAATACACTTAAACTAAGCTACAGTTGCACAAACAACCTAGAAAAAAATCATAACAAACCATAACAAATATATCCTAAATCAACACGCAGATCAGAATAAAATCGACTAGCAAAATACAATAAAAGACAACAATAAAAATATATGTAATTGTAGAAACCCTAGCAACTGCCCACTACAGAATAAATGTAAAATAAACTCAATAATCTATCAATGCAACATTACATCAATTGATAATCCCACTATAAATAAAGTGTATATCGGATCAACTAAGAACACTTTCAAGTAGCGCTGGTACATGCACTTAACTTCATTCAAAAACAACTTATACCGAAACCAAACATCCCTTTCTACATACTTTTGGAAGCTAAAGGATTCAAAACAGAAAACCGTCTAGCTGACGAGCAAGCGGTGTTGGATATCACAAAATCACTCTACGAGTGTCTGACTCGTACCAGACTGGTGCTCTCTGGTGTCTACTAGTCATATGGTATATATTCAGGTTGAGTTAGTCCATTACCATGTTAATTGGTAGGTCCGTCACAACAGTTGATGTTAATTAGATGAATTCCGTCTTCATGGGTTACCATTTTCTCCAATACAGACATGTTTCACTTTATCATAGTTCATCAGTATGGTTAGACATCTGATTGCTTCAAGCCATGATTGAAACCCGACCGAATTTACATCAGTCGGCGATTCCACCACCTTTGAGTTATGAGCGCTCGGTAGAGGAAGGCGAACTTTAGCGTGTTATATACAATAAAAACACACGCCACTAGCAGAGCGTGTACAAATTCATTACTGAATGAACGATGAAAATAAATTGTGTATGTGCTGATTACATAACGGATACCAACACAGAAATTATAATCGACATGGCGAGTGTAAATTTCGGTAACATCTGTTGCCTTGAGTTGCAGATACTTATGTCATTGGAAAAACGTATATATTTGTCTCTTCTTTCAAATATAAACTGACTAAGATCTTTAGCCATATTTAGCAACCCATCAAGAAAGAAAACTATGAATACCAAGCGGCGAGGAATTGCTAAACTAATCAACTATCTTTCCAAAGAATACCTGCAAACTCTGAGACAATATATCTATATAATTCGTTTTTTTTTTAATCATTTCACACCCCGAGCAAGGCGGAAACGCCACTGATGTGCAGGGGGTTACATAAATGTAAAATGATTTATTAGAAAAGAGTGAGGAGTACAAACTAGTTAGAAAGGAACAACAGAAAGCTGAGAAAGCAGGTGCGATGACAGATACATAGGTGGAGAGAAAGGGAAGGTTATACAGGGGAGGGGAGAGAGCTAGAGTCCAGTGATGAGTATTATTGCTGCACGCCTACGTCTGGAAAGAATAGGACATTATATATGAGTACATCTTTGCATATATTTCTCTATTCTGGTGATGAATAGCATATATATATAAACTTACATTTATATTTTTTATGCTGTTTCTAATGCTGTTGTCCTCGGCGTGCAATATTTCTGAAAGACAAATAAGAAACTTTTTTTAAATATTCATCACCGTTCCCACTTTACTAGCCAAAATCAGAGGATCTCTAATCCTTAGATTCGCAACCTGAGACCGAAATATTGATTCCTTTCTCGTTTCAATCTGATAAATATTTCTCTACCCAAGGGCATTAAAGATAGATTCAAAGATGGCGGCATAGACTGCTTCGTGAGGAGCACATGAAAGGAAACGCAGAGGGATAGCTGAGGTAATTTCAAATAAAAGTAGGAAAGAATCCATTGAAGGGCTTATCAGAAAACTCTTTTTCCCGGAGCCAAGACAGTCGTTCCGTTACCTTGGTGCACGTTGAGCATAGGTAGCAGTTTCCTGTCAATTTTGGCGAGTAAATAATAAAGGGTGGAAAAGCGAGCTATGAAAAGTAAGTGATTGATTAAATAAATATATGTAAGGATATGGGGAGTGCGAAAAGGAAAAGGATGAAAATGGAAAAAATATTTTTTGAGGGAGGAAGGAAATATGGTGGATTGAGGTGAATTGAATAAGGAAATTCAGTGACAAAGAAAGAAGAGAAACTTGGCTTTATGTTCCTGAGTAAGATAAAACGGGAATGAAAAACCAAAATAACGCAAAGAAAGAAAGAAAGAAAGAAAGAAAGAAAGAAAGATTAATTAACATTACGAAAATGAAAGCAAGAAAAAATTATTTAAAAAAAAAAGAATGAAAGAAAGAAAACTTGACTAGTATTATAAGAACGAAAGAAAGAAAAAAGGAAAGAAAGAAAGGAAAAAGAAAGACTGAAAGAAAATGATGCATTAATGTTATAAATATATATACAAAGAAAAAATGATGCATTAATGTTATAAATATATATACAAAGAAAAATAGAAAGAAACTAGATTAATGTAATAAAAATGAAGAAAAGATAAAATGAAAGAAAGATTAACTAATTTAATAAAGAAAGAAAGAAAGAAAGAAAGAAAGAAAGAAAGAAAGAAAGAAAGAAAGGAATAAGAAAGAAAGAAGAATATGGAGAAAGAAAGAAAATAAAAAGAATATTAAGAAAGAAAGAAAGAAAGAAAGAAAGAATAATATTGATAAAGAAAAAAGAAAGACAAAAAAAAATTTGGGAAAAGGAAAAAGAATGAAAGAGAGAAAGAAATTGAAAGAGAGAAAGAAAATGAAATAAAAAAGAAAGAAAGAATAATAAAAAATATAAAAAGAAAGAAAGAAAGAATGAGTATAGAATAAAGAAAGAATATGCATGACAGACGTAAAGAATGAAAGAAAAAAAGGAAGAAGGAAAAATATGGAAGGCATAAAAAAGAAAGAAAGAATATGAACCGAAGAAAGAAAGAAAGAAAGAAAGAAAGAAATAGAGAAAAAAGAAAAAAAGAAAGTGAAGAATTAGTAATATTAGAACTCTTTACAAAATGAACATGAATTTCCTAGTATGAAAAATAATAGTTTAATAGTTAAAATGCATTCTGCATAACATTATCTAGCATAGATAAAAATGCCTTGAAGAAAAACACTTTTCAAATATCTATATAATATTAAATTATGATAAAACGATACTGAAGCGTAATAAAACAAAAAAAAAACGCACTACCTTCATGTAATATAAAGTCTAAGGAGATTCGATAGAAAGGCAAGGTTAGTCATATTTTTATCACTTCTTACTGTTTCGGATGTGAGGATGTGCGTTGTAGAGCAGTGGCTATCGACTCGGAACAGGAAATCGGGGTGTCGAGTTCGAATTCCAGTTGAATTCTTTGTATTCACTTACGCGCAAATACCCTTGAGAAAGGTATTAATCCGTATCTTTCCTCCAGTTATGGGTTAAATTACAGGACTGATTGTGTTTTCTAGCCTTGCTCCGCAACCAGTCTACCGCAGAAAGCAATGGCAACCTACTGCGGGATAATCTTCTGCCCAGTCAGTCATGTCTCTTTAGAGACATGATCGCCCAAGCGTGTATTACGTATGGCACTTAACTAACTGACTGACTGTTTTGGATTTCATCGAACCAAATTTGTTACGTTGATCCGAATATATATATGCACCATTCTAAGCATATACTGTTAAATATAAGAGACAATGAATGTCTATTATGTTTAATCATGAGCCGTTCCAAACATCGTATTTTCGCTTTAATTTCAGGTGAAAATAATTTCACAAGTAATTTCAACCTCTTCAGGTCATGTTCAGGGGTGTTAGTTATGGTAACAAATGTAACCGGAAAACTGTTTTGCTAAAAATTAAGAACAAGCAAACATAGTATTTGCAATCTATTTAATCTGACATATATATATATATATATATATATATATATATATATATATATGTGTGTGTGTGTGTGTGTGTGTGTGTGTGTGTGTATGTGTGATTAAATTTGCATATGTTATATGTTGATAATAAATATTCACAGCTCTATATTGTTTAAAATTAATGTTTTGAACGTTGTCAATTTTTTCTCGTTCTTTATTCACTTGGATATATATATATATATATATATATATATATATATATATATATATATATATGGAGGCATTCTGTGAGTCTGTGTGTGATTGTAAGCTATGCACGCCTACATTTTTTAAGCTACGCCATTCAAACTTTCTAGGTACAGGGAACTCAGGTCGTCACATGCTTTTTGAGCTTAAGTTCAGCAATTTTCTCTTTCGCAACTTTTGTCCAATCGGGGCGATGTTTACATTTGCTCTGTAAAAGATCTAAGATCTAAGATGGTTGCTAAATTACGTCACACAAATCAAATCACACGTGTCAAACGCGACTAAAATATTTTTTTATTAAAAGAAAAAAAATGAGCTTTTTTTTTATTCCGACGTTTTAAAAATTCGTTTGGTCAGCAAAAAAGTTTTCCCTCGTAATTTAAAAAAAAAAAGAAGAAATATTTAAAAAATAAAAAATGCCTTTCTCCTAATGCTGAAAATGGTTACTAACAGCCTCAGCTCTCTTTTCCAACTTTCAATAAATGATTTCCATCTACTCCTCTCATTGTCATCTTCTCTTACTACTAAAATGTTCTGAGTTGCACGGGCAACGCCGGGCTATGATGCTAGTATATATATATATATATATATATATATATATATATATATATATATATATATATAATAATCAGGGTGCTTTATATCATTTGATATAAAGCACCCTGATTATCTTGGAGTAGTAAAGTTTGGAACATATGAATCGCATGTGGAAACATATTTAAATCCATTTTCAGAATCTTTCTAAAGCGATATTCTGGCGACGCCTGGTTGAAGATGACGGATCCTCAAGGACAGACTGCCGTACTGCTTCCAGCGCTGCGTCAGTGCGAGCAGTGAGCTTAGGACTTCTTCCCGGAAGATCGTCGATTGATCCAGTTTTTTCAAAGCGGCCGATTAGGTTCGGAATCATGTTATCGCGAAGAGACACGCTGACGTTGAATATTGCCGGTATTTTTTCTTCTGAATTTGAATAATTCATCTTTCACTGGAACAGAAAAACTCATTGCTAGGCACCATACTTAGCCAAGGAATGGTTGTCTATAAACCGCAAAAGAGAAAAAGAAAATAAAAAAATTTGAAAACGAACAAAGTATGCTCTTTTTCAAATTATTCAGTTTTTCAATAGCCACCATATATATATATATATATATATATATATATATATATATGGAGTAGATAGACTAAACTATCGCCCGGTTCACACTCCACCCACGTCTATTGAACAGGTGAAGAGGCTCATCCCTTGTTTCCTGTTTAGGATGTCGTTTCCGGTTTTCTCTTTTCCAATCTTTTCACTCTTACGTAGCCCCCTGCGCATCAGTGGCGTTTTCGCCTTACTTGGGGTGATATGATTAAATATATATATATATATATATATATATATATATATATATATATATGTGTGTGTGTGTGTGTGTGTGTGTGTGTGTGTGTGTGTGTGTGTGTGTGTGTGGTGAAAACGAAACGAAAAAGAATCTAAATGAAACCGCTAGATTATATATAAATTTTTGTTTTTTAATCTTAAATTCTTAGCATCCTTCATTTATGCGCATGTGCAGTCGCACATCTAAAAAAATCTAGGCCAATGAATGACGACAGACGTCACCCGAATTTTTTTTTTGTCATACATTTTTCCCCAAATTTTTTATATATAAAAATTACATGTATATCGTTATCCTATAATAATGTCAAAAGCAAAAATTTTTCTTTACCAACGCGTTTTGTCATCGGATGGACATTATCAAGTTAAATACAAAGATATTTTTTGCGAAATTGATGAAAGTGTGAGCACGAAACAACCGTCACTTGTCCATCGTGAATTCCTCATACCCGAAGTTATATAATCGCCCTTAGCATCCTTAGAGGCCCTAAACCAGGTGGAATTCCACATGGCCCGATGTTTCATCATATTAAGGGGACTCGTTGAACTAGCACTACTTTTCAGTACTCCCGGGATATGGGATCGAACTCACAACTACCAGTTTTATCTCTTTTTTTATATGTTCTACTTGACATATTCTGCGGTTTTGCTCTTAATAGCAGATCTTTTAAAATCCAGACGTTATCTTGACTATTTCAAGTCATTTTTAAAGGTCGATTGCAATCCTGACGGAACCCATCGCTCTTCAGGGTGGGTTGAAATTTAGAATTTTTTTATCCTAAAATAGTTTTCATCTCAGTGCTAAAGAACCCAAGCAGACTTGATAGTTGAATGAACATTGATGGATGCCATTTTCAAGGTAATTAGCGTGAAGTGTCGGATACAGATGCAAACGGGAATTGAACTCGGGAAACCTAATTCACTTTCCACGTTGATATGTATTATGACATATGTACCTTCGCCTTCACTACATTCTCTTTTATTAAAAAGTATTTATTTTCATTTGTATTATTAAGATTTTAATGCCACTTATTGATTGATTCGTGTTCTCTGGCTTATCAATTTTTTGTCGGTTATTTAAAGCCAGAATATATTTTTATATTCTAATATGTTTATTTCGTCGCGCGTAATTAATAAAATAACTTGATATTTTACGACATATCAACCCTCATTCAGCCGAATCATATTTGGTTGGTTGGATGGATGGTTTGTTGTTTTTATGTAGCGACATATCAACTTCAATGTGTTATTTAATTCCGACATAAAAGATCATCTGGGAAGAAGTTAATATAACGAGCCCATTTGAATTGAACTCTCCAATTAACAATTCAGAGGCACGTCCACGGTCACCGCACTTGGTATCCCCAAGCGATAACTGTTTAGGTACTAACCGTTACTTAACTTCGGTAATCGTAAGGTGTTATGGTGAAACACACCTATTCCTCAGATAATGGACTCTCCCTCCTATATCAATAACAGTTAGCAGGAATTTAACTCGAGAAGTTCTTGGGAAGTTCTTAGGAGTTCTTAGAAGTTCTACAGAGTTCTTTAGAGTTCTATAGAATTCAGTAGAATTATTAGTTAGTTCCAGTTTGGACATAGTTGGACTAAGGCAGTTGATATTAGTCGGCAGTTAGTCGAATACTAAGGAGTCAACATACAGTGGACGATTACCAAGTGCCTAACATTTTGGGTGCGTTAAGTCGATTAGCAACCGACATAGCACGATTATAACCTTCAGTGCGAAAACTACTCCACAACAAAAGTGAACAAGTTTTTCAGTGTTATGTGATTGTAAGTTTTAAATGTCATTACACTATGTTGGCTTTTTATTTAATTTCGTTTACGGGGTTTCTTGATAAGCCTTTTTTACTATTGACTAAATTTGATGACAAATATTTACGTAGAATTTTACCAATGCTTCGATAAGATCAACAGAAAGCCTGATAATACAACTGTGGTTGACATCCAATTGATTTTAAACTACTATTTAACTCAATGCTGGCCTCTCTAAGCTGAGATTTGATTCAAAGCCGGTCCCGTTTGATTGACCGAATATTTCACTTGAAGACTTTAATTAATAGGAAAGGCTGTCTACTTAAGCCGTGGCAGCTTTTAATACCTTAAAATTGCAGGATTGAACGGCGGAAATTACCCAATTCCTTGCACATCAAAAACGGCTTTACCTCCTGTTTATTGAAATCATTGACTAATGCTCAATCAAAGAAAGCGGTAAATAACATTTAATAGCTAAATTTAGAGATGAAGGATTCTATTAAACCGATGCAACGTTTGTGTATTTTTAGCAATTTCGCTAGATTAACATTTGTATATGCTTAACACGAGAGAATCGATAAGTTGAAATTAATTTAAAATCCGAAGGAAACTTAATGAAAAAAAAAAACAATAATCGATTCCTCTTTTTACGGATGTTTCTGTTGTAATACGTATTGTGATAAATATTGTAATACATATTGTAATACATAATGTATACATACAATTATCACACGGGAATATTATTTTGTGCGTGTGATAACTCATTTTCCAATTTAATATCCCTTTATGCTATCGGGAATTACCTGTGGGAGAGTTATCAGACTTACCTCCCGAAAACACTTGACTCACATCTTAAGTGATTATAATTGATATTGATAAGTGTTAGAATGAATTAGCTCAAGTTCATTTTTAAACGCACACGTACACATATATATATATATATATATATATATATATATATATATATATATATATAGTGTGTGTGTGTGTGTGTGTGTGTGTGTGTGTGTGTGTGTGTGTGTGTCTTTAGGCAGCAAATTTTCTTTCACACTGGATAGATTAAATTAACTGCAAACATTGTGACTGTTTATTTTTAATAAAATCCGTTCATCCTCACGGAAAAACTTTCGCGTATTATACTTGAAAGATGTAAGAAATGAGCTATAACGTTGACAGATGATGTTATTATTCATTTCTTGATGTTCCCAAGTACTTTCAATCTCCTTCCGAGATCATCTTCAGGGATGTGAGTTGTAGACACAAAAAAAAAACAAATATAAAAAAATAACCGCAAAACTGTGGTGGTAAAAATTACTGTAAATCTTCTTCTTGCTTCAAATATAACGGTTGACGAATTGCTTAACGTTCATTAGAACGTGAAAATTATTCAAAACGGAATTTTTTATGTTGTAATGTCATGGTCATGCACTTGTAAATGCATGAAATATGCACCTGATGATTGCATAAAGCATGAAACTCCGAGTCGTGCCATGGACGTAGGATAATATGTATATTTATCAATATATATATATATATATATATATATATATATATATATATAGATTAAGCATTTCACCCCAAGCAAGGCATTCCACCGCCACTATTGCGCATGGGGATACACAGGGGAAGGTAAATAGAAAGAGTGGTTAGATATAGGAAATGTCAGAAAGGGGATGATAGATAGCTGGGTGGGTGGGAAGAGTGTTTGAAAGAATGGAAGTTAGTTTGTTAGGAGGTGTCTATTGACCTTACATTTAAACTCCTGGAGATTGTAGCCGTTGGGATAGCAGTCATGTGGATGGGAATTCCACAGTCGGGAAGTGCGAGAAAAGAAACTGTAGTAGTAGAAGTTGCGGTTGCATTTTATCGGTTTCACTGTAAAAGGGTGGGATCTAGTTGCTAGTCTAGTATCTCGTGCAAATTCGAACCTAGGGGCACCAGTGATCTAAGTTCATAGGAATAGAAGCCGTATATATATATATATATATATATATACGCTCCCGCCTTAGATTCAGCACCCTGGAAAAATAGTAGATTTAATAATCAGTAGCTACTCACCGCTATTTACGCATCGTTCCTCAGCAATGAATTAAGCACTCATGGCTAATGGCGTTTGTCTACACGCTTAAATGTCCCTGCCTCTGCCGTGCGCCGATAGCATAGAGGTAGAATCTCCGACTGACGGAGTAATTGTAAACAATCGATTCCATTGGCCAAAAAGTGCGAAAAGGAAAATTTGCTGAACTTAAACTCAAAAAGTATGTGCCGACCTGGCTTCCCTGTAGATAAGTGTCCCTAGAAAGTTTGAATGGCATAGCTTAAAAAATGTAGGCGTGCATAGGTAACAGTCACACACAGACTCACATATTGTCTTTTATATATATAGATTGAGTGATGGCAATATTTATCAATGTAATATCGTAGAAACCTCTAAATTTGTATTTAAACCATCAAATATTGGTCTACTTATTGAGAAATACTACTTTTTAATAACATTTAGACCCTAAGTCTTTACAAATATCACGGTTAAAGTTATGTTACTATTACAATTTTTTTCACTAATATTACAATTACAATTAGCACTTCTAATTTTAAAGTTGGATGTGTCTTCTTAATATGACACAGTGTGAATTATGAAAATTAAAAATCATTTCAGAATCATAAATTCTCATGTTTTTTTGTTTTAAATATGGATAGCTTCAGGAACATTTTCTTTTAAAAATGGATAGCTTTAAAAGTATTTTGTCTAATATGCATATCTTTCAAACATTTTCTCTTAAATATCAATAGCTTTAAAATCTATTTGTTTTAAATATCGATAGCGTTAAAAGATTTTGTTTTCAATATGGTGGTCCTGGGCATGGCGTTAAACTGCATCCGAGAGGTTGTGAGGAGCACGGAACCAAATCTTAATTGCTGTTGCTCTCAGACACGGAGTGGTAGCACCTGTTAGGGTCCCAGCTATGGGCAAATAGTTAATCCCCAAACTAGGTGAAAACACTATGAAAGTATAAAAATAGACATTTAAAGATATATATACATTTTGAAGGAAAAGTATTACCAACAATATATTTTTGAAGAAAAATTATTTCTATAACACATTTTTGGAGAAAAAAAATATTCTCAGCAAAACATTTTTGAATACAAAACTAGAAGACATTTTCAGTTTTTTAAATTAAAAAGGATAAAAATAAAATGATTTTCATTAAAATATGGCTAAATCAACCTTCTCACTATAACCGAACATTTAAAAAACACATACCTTAACTTTTTGGCATTAAATAACCAGAGGTTGGTGTGCCGTTAAACAAAACTCAAACTCTTAAATATGGATGGCCTTTAAAAAAATTTGTCTTAAATATGGATAGCATTAAAAACATTTTGTCTTAAATATGTGTAGCTTTAAAAATATTTTAAATATTTGTTTTCAATGTGTTTATTGTGGCTTATTCTAAAAAACGCAGTTTTTGCGATTTTAGTTTGAATGAAAATAGATCCTTTCAAAACAATAGAGTAGCATAGAGTGTACAAATGCAATGATCAAAAATGAAGATAAGCATACGAGTTTCGAATAATATGTCGAACAACACCACGATATAATTGCTTGTCATGGGTTTCATCATAATTCCTGTTCCAAATCAGATCATCCTACAGGGTACAAACAATCTCCACTGCTGAAGTGATGGCCGGAGCTAAGTAGCATTGTATTGCATTGATTGCTGTAACTGATTGTCTCTTCGGTGATTTGTGACCGAATTAGAACGACTGAATCATGGACACATGCACGCATACGGAATTTGAACGGATGAAGGAAGAAAATGAATAACGCGAGGCTGTGGTTAAATCAATGTTCGAGGAGAGAGTCAGTACTCGGCCGGCGTAATTAGTGAGCGCTGAGTTATTAGAAATTTAAGAAAGATTCATGGTTTAAGTGCCGGGAGAGAGGTCAGAAAAAGGGGAGAAGAAACGGTGTCCACGTTTATGTATGTGTTTTGCGGAGAATGAAAGGATTCAATTTAAATTTCAAGTGGCAGGATAGATGAATAGATAGATAGAGAGAGAGAGAGGTGGGGGAGAGAATAAAAGATAATGCACAGAGCGAATATATATATATATATATATATATATATATATATATATAGAGAGAGAGAGAGAGAGAGAGAGAGAGAGAGAGAGGGTGATAATGAGTGCATTGCAATATATATATATACAAATGAATAAGGAACGAAGAAAATATTTATAACATTAAAAAATTCATTTAAAACAGTGCTCAATATAGAAATAAAGCAATGAATATTTATTAAAAATTATATTTTAGAACATGTACAAACTACAATCTACTAGAAAAGTGTACATTATGCTTCGACAATGTAAGAACGATGTCTCATCAGGTTGCCATCTTTACTAACTACCTGATGAGACACTGCTCTTTCAATGTCGAAACAAAATGTACACTTTTGCAGTAGACTCTATTTTGTATCTGTTCTAAAGTATTATATATATATATATATATATATATATATATATAAGAAAAAATGCGAGAAGACGTGAAAGTTTTGTTTAAAGTGTAGATTTATTGTTGCTATTATTATTATTACTTACATTTTGTATAATACATTAAGTCCCCATAATGATATTTATGTCGCTACACGTGTTTCAAGTCTAAAGTTGGCTCTCTTCAGGCGAGTAAATTGTGATTTCACACATCGAGATCCATTTGTTTTTCTGATGGCCATAGTATCGTGTATAAATAGACAAGTCAAGTGGTGAGCAGGCCAGAAAATTCATATGCGTGCGTGTTGGGTTTTTTCACACTCGCACGTTAAATTGCTCCCGTCATCTTCGTTGGCTACAAAAAAGCTTTTCACTGTCCTGCGAAATTTGATTTCATCGTTATACATCATAAGTATTTTCAGCGATTTTGATTTCTACTCAACGGGTCAGCTAGTTCTTTTTGTTGTTTTTGGGATACTATTTGGCTTTAGTGTGTGTGTGTGTGTGTGTTTATCGCGTTTAAATTTTGTGTCTATGTGTGTCTCTTAGGTTTTTCCTGGTGTTTCGTTGAGAGAAAGTTTGTAGCTTTTATAAATATTTCTTCCTTTATCATGAGTGTGCATTTTGGTAGATATGCATTACTTTGAATTTAGCTCCACCGCATTCCTGTAAATGGTAAGAGATGTACAATTCTCTGTTATTGGCTAGATTATTTTACTTTTATGTAGGGCTACTCTTTTGTTCATCTTTTATTATATATATATATATATATATATATATATATATATATATATATATAAGAAAAATTAAGACAGACACGTTATTTCATGGTGAATCGGAAGTTTAGGCTTATTTCAGACGAACCCTCATCAGCTTCCGTCTTTATTTTAGTTTTTGCCTCCTAAGTAAGTATAATTGTAGTATAATTGTAGTTCTTAGTCTCAGCCATGATACCATTTACTCAGAGGACTTATTTAGCCTTCAAAATTCAGTTTACGGCGAAAAAAAACTTATTTGATATCGATACCAGGAAATCAAAATTTCATTTACATCCATTCATTTTTCTTTCAGTCTAAGGTTTCGCTTTAACTGGAAACAACTATTGCTTTTTAGTCTTTCGTGACAACGTCCAAAGAGTATGGGCTCCTGGACCATGGATTAGTCTTAAAGCTTTCATTACACCCGAGCAACGCCGGGCTATACTGCTAGTTCATTATATAAAGAACAAATGATTTCTACGTAAATAATTCCTTTGTCTTAAAGAAATGTAACTTTGAAGAATAATCGGAACTATTTCCGACTGTAATATCCAATATACTTTTCAAAAATCGATTTGGAGTTTACAAAGGAAAGTGGAAAAAAAAAACTTTTTTGTTTTAATTGTTTTGTATTTCAGATGAAAGTAGGACACAAAAGACAAACTCAATAATCCAACGCTGAAAAATGAACACACAATGTGTAAAAGCAACACAAATACAAGATGCACATTTACCGAACAATAAACTGATTTTATCCAATGTCTTCATGCAGAAGCAATAATTTTTGTGAAATTTCTATTATTTCGTTTGGCTTTTTCAATTTTTGAAACAATATGCAAAACTTTGTTTGAATCGATTCACTTAATGTTTTCTTTATAGTTTTTTTTTTATTTACGCGGATCCAGTCGTTCGTCTTTTCGAGAGAAACGAGCAATGAACGCTCGTTTTATCAAATCAACTCGTAAATTAATTTCGTCGAACGTTAGGCCTGTTTTCAGCTACAATATTAAATACTCCTCCCCATCTTCAGTAATTAATACCACAAGCCTTTTTTTCTCTCAAAGAAACGTTATTAAAGACAACAATTTTCTTAATATCGTTTGATCCCTTTTAAAATATGTGTTTAATGGACTGATTGAACTATCTCAACTGAATATCCAGAACACTTCTTTCAGACAATAATCCATAATTATACATGCGATAGACCTATTTTAATAATATACCTTCTATTAGTTATTGCTGCTACATATGGTCCGGTACTCCGGCTGTATATTTAGAGATTCTTGATAAAATGCAAAGAAGAATCACCAATAATATTATTGGTCTAGACCTGGCATCTTGGCTTCAGTAACGTTCCCCCGCCATAATCTCGCTTCCCCGTATCATTTCTTTAAAGACTTTTATCGTAAGTGTCCGGATGAGATTGCCATTATGAATTTAAGATCAGTACGAGACTGGCAGCAAGGTCTCATCAATTCACAGTTGAATTGTCCAGTTGTAACCGTAGGTTCTATGCTAACAGTTTATTTTCTCTTTTGTGGAACCATCTTCTACATCCAGGCGTTACCAGCCAACTTTGACCATTAAAAATTTTAATGCAATGTCAATCATTATCTACTATCTTCTTGATTGATTTTCTTTTATTGTTCTCTCTTCTTAATAATGTCCCTTTTTTCTTCTTATTTTTCACACTTAGTAATTTTTATGTCGTAGTGGCTTTACTGCTGGTCATGGATGTATATGATTAAAAAACAAAAATTTCCTGACTATAAAAAATCACTTTTTACCGTATTTCAAATACAATATTTTAAAAAATATTTACGATATGTTTCTATTGTGAAACAGTTTTTCATTTGCATCGTGAAACTGTTTTATTATTAAATTACTTAGAAATGCATTTTAGCAGTTTCAACAATAAAACGATGGGACCTAGATGCCATTCTAGTACTGCGCTTCAATTCGTGAAGTCGAGCTACACAAAGCAAAAAGCTCAATAGAAAGATTGCCATGAAACTATTTATAGAAAAGACAGAGGGAAGTTATGTTACGACGGTGGGTATGTTATTGAAGCTGAGATGCCTGGTCAGCACTGATAAATTTGCAGAATTTTCTTTGGAATTTCTCAAGTATCTCTAAATTCGTAGCAGATGCACGTGGTCTTATGTGGCAATAATATTCAATGCACGGCCGCAGATGGCAGAGTTATAAATATGTAAAACAGATTCTGGCGCGAGTGAACCAACGCTCCTCTCAGCAGACAGTATTGGCTAAAAATATCTGGTTTCTTAGCAGTTGCGGA
Source organism: Ascarosepion bandense (assembly GCA_037127315.1). Classification (NCBI taxonomy): domain Eukaryota; kingdom Metazoa; phylum Mollusca; class Cephalopoda; order Sepiida; family Sepiidae; genus Ascarosepion; species Ascarosepion bandense. The sequence continues at coordinate 1,622,946 of JBBBDQ010001689.1, forward strand.
TTTAATCCCTGTGTTAAAATAACTCATGCACTCTGATTCAGAAATGAACAAACGATGCAGCGTCAAATCGGCAAATAATGCAAGATACCCAATATGCGAAGGAGATTCTACCCATCATCATTATCGACTGCGATCCTAAGGCTGCTAGACGCCTGACCAGTTCCCTCCACAATATTTGGGATGAAAACCGAAGATGCAGTGATTCTTGAGTAGCGTCACTTGGGAAATTAAACTTGGTTGAGCCCATCCTTCTCCATTTCAACTCACAGTCGATGTCCTCCAAATTGAAGGTTCACATTGGTCACAGATCGCATGGCCGTTGATTCCACCAGCCCGATAAATTCAGGTTAGGATGCTCTTTGGGTAAATTTATTCAAGGCACAAACACTAGCAGGACATTAGGTTGGAACACGTAGTTAGACACTCATAAAACAAAAACTATTGTCAGGAAATTTCTTAATATATATATATATATATATATAGTCATCCGCAGACAGATCTGTTTCGCTGTATCACAGATCATCAATACAGTTAGACTCCGATTGCTCCCTAACCCAGGCTCGAAACCCAACCGAATTGGCGTCAGTCGGCGACTCTACCCCTGGGCCACGGGGCCTAAGTACTCTCCTGACTATATATATATATATATATATATATATATATATATATATATATATATATATATATATATATATATATATATATATATATATATATATATATATATATATATATTTCCTCATTAACTCTTGTCACATGGCTTTTATCATAACGATTTTAAGAGCAATCCCGACTCTCAGGTATTGTACTAAAAAATTGACACAAAACTAAATTGAATTAAAATAATTCATAATTAAACTGCAGATATTTAGCTAAGTCAGTTATGTGCCTTAATAAACGTTTGGGCGATCATGTATCTTCCGATCCATAAATAACTAGCCACAAGATTTTTCCGCGGTAGGTTCCTATTACCTTTTGCGGTAGACTCGTCGTCAACCAAGGCTAAAGAATCGGTCCTGCTCTTCAAACCAATAAGAGATGGATTAATACTTTTCCCAAGAGTATTTCTGCGTAAGGATGTCTGGAATTCGAACTCGGGACTCCATTATATAACAACGCACTAAATATTTACCAATTAGAATTAGCAACTCTAAGCTTAATTGTAACCAGCGGATTCAGAACCAGAAGAAAAATAAGTGATGAGTGGATTCAACTGCTTTAATCACCCTGATATCTTACTTTGCAGGATGCCAGATGATGCGATGTAGTGGCGTTTGCAAACGTAAACTGCTACTATCAGACTTGATACTTTTATAGTGACCGCTGCACGTAGCTGTGGTCGGCGGCATGTTGTGCCCGAAGATGTAAAGAAGAAATCAAAACCCAGCTAGAGTTAGAAATGGAGGGTAAAATACACGCAGCAATAAACCCGAAGAATATCGAACTTCAAATACTGCAAATGTAACAGGCAACGTCAACCAAAGTGTTGTTGTAGTCCTCTGGCCTTAGTAATCATTGAGAAGTAAATTGATGAATCTTCTGTCTTTCAGCAATGTACTTGAATTTTAAAAAAATCTGAGAATTTTAATAATTGGGATAAAGTCTAAAAATGTTCGTATAATAGATATATAATCGATATAAATGTATTTTACAACTGGCACCCTGTCATATATATATATATATATATATATATATATATATACGAGCAGTATAACCTGGTGTAATGAAAACTTTAAAAGTAAAAATTGCAACCGTGAAACTTCTGAATATCGTTTCTTATGTCTTTGTCTATGAGGTGTCTCAAATTTAATTAAAATCGGGCCACTACTTCTATAACACGATTATTTCGATTTTCGATATTTATCGGGGGTACCTCGACGCAAAACCTAGCTAAAAACACTCGAAGACGCTTATAGTACACCTGTGTAAATTTTCAAGAAAATCTGTTCAGCCGTTTCGGAGTCTATAGGTAATGGACACACACAGACACAGACACACACACAAAGTTCCATTCATAAATAAGTTTATATATATATATATATATATATATATAAAGCAATCTGTGATTCTGTGTGTGACTGTTTCCTATGTACGCTCACATTTTTTAAGCTACACCATTCAAACTTTCTAGGGATACATGTCTACAGGGAAGCCAGGTCGACACATACTTTTCGAGTTTAAGTTCAGCAATTTTCTCTTTCGAACCTTTTGTCCAATGGGGCCGATGTTTAAATTTGCTCCGTAAAACATCTAAGACCTAACATGGTTGCTAAATTACGTCATACAAATCAAATCACACATGTCAAACGCGACTAAAATATTTTTTTATTAAAAAAAAAAATGAGCCTTCATATTTAATTTTTTAAGACGTTTTAAAAATTGATTTGGTCAACAAAAATATGTGAATTCTGAAACGAAAGAAGTATTCAAAAGAATTTTTATATAATTTTTTTTTTATATAACCGAGTTTTAATGGAACTTATCATTTAATATTATAAACATTATTACATCACGAGATTTGATATTTGTGAGTATTGTCACGGGCAACACCGAGCTACGATGCTAGTATATATATATATATATATTTCAAAATTCAATAAAAAAGTAGAATAAGTAAAGAACAGATAGAAAAAAGTAAAGTGTCTTTAATGTAACAAATTTTACTTAAACTAGCTTCTTCAGAAATTTTAAAAGATTTTAAAAATATTTTTGAAAGATTTATTTTATTCTTTAAAAAGTGTATTGGACACTTTTTAATACAACTGATTACTAGTCTATTTTGAATCTGAACAATAACTGTTTAATAATTATAGCTCAATCACTGATATTGGGCGCTTTCAAATAAGTGCTGCGCATGTATAATATATAAATGACATAATATATATAACAAATTGCTTTATATATATATATATATATATATATATATATATAAATTCCAAAAATTACATATTGTTGAATAGCTATTTCAACGAGAAAACTCGCAACAATCCGAAACAAAAAACTATTAATTCAAATATATATATATATATATATATATATATTTCAAAATCCAATAAAAAAGTAGAATAAGTAATATAACAAATTGCTTTATATATATATATATATAAATTCCAAAAATTACATTTTGTTGAATAGCTATTTCAACGAGAAAACTCGCAACAATCCGAAACAAAAAACTATTAATTCAAATATATTACAAAAATTCACATACCGGAAGAAACCCAAAAACATATGCTTACACAGGAAGTTAAAAAAAGTCGGTAGGGAAATTAAGAAAGAAAAAAAATTATTTAAAATCTGTCGTCCATATATATATATGTATATAAATTAAGTATTGTTTTATTAAAAATTATTGACATTTTGTACCTGATGAGTTTGTTGAAATTCAATAGCAAATTACGAATTATCTTCGCAAAAACAGAATTTAATTATGTACGGAATTTAGACTATAAATACTTAATCTCAGCTTTCGTCACTCATTAATTATTCTTAAAAGTGCGTAATTAGTGTATTATAGAAAATCAAGTTAGAGTCGAAGTAGCGCTTTTAATAGAACGATACATTTACATTTATTTAACAAAGCAAATTGAAAAAGGTAGCAAATCGCTTCTAGCTTTTCTTTCACTTTTTATTTAAATTGAAAGGGATTAGAAGAACCGTTTAATTTTTTTATCCAAAAATATGAAAAATGACTAAATTCATGTTATTCCTGATTGCAATGATGTTGTTCGTATAAAAATATTTCTCTAATATTCAGGCTGTAGTTGAAAATAAATAAATATACTGTTTAATAAATAGACGGGTCGTCTACTTAAATATGAATGCCAGTGTTGTTTTCATTTTTCGTCATTTAAGCCACATTTCATCCATCGCATCATATATCTATCTATCTATCTATCTATCTATCTATCTATCTATCTATATATATATATATATATATATATATATATATATATAGCAGTAATAAATCTAGAAGATATGGTGAATAATCCCAATGGATCCTAGTAATATTAAGTTAGATATTAAAATTTATCCAACAGAGAGTCCGATGTGAATTTAATTTACAGCGCAGATATTTATTTATTTCATATATAAATTCAATATTTTACATTTGGGGAATCGCTATTTTTACAGGTTTTAAGAACCCGATTTATCAACCCCAGCGGGACGAAAACTGAAGAAGTTCTAGAGTGACCGGAAGGAAAGGTTAGTTTAGAAGAGGAAGAGGCCTAAGAGCGGAGGAAGGAGGAATATTAGCACTAAGATAGGAGTAGAAGGAAAAGCTGCTTGACCGAGGGGTCAAGTGCAGCTGATAGGAATGAACTTAGGGGTATCACGTGTATCAGGCTAAACATTAATGTAACGATTAAATGCGAACGAAGAGAATACGTTACTACCTTTCTAAGGAAGTTTAAACTTACGTTTATGATGACCACTGGCTAACCAAATAGTTACTTTGATTAAGAAATAAATTTTGAATATATATATATATATATATATAATAGAACAAATTCCGATGTTCAAATTCGTTGTATGGTCATTTCTACGGAATTTG
>JBBBDQ010001689.1:1632500-1685000 GCA_037127315.1 Ascarosepion bandense
CCTTTCCCAATGGTATTTGCGCATAAGTGAATACAATGGATTCAGCTGGAATTCGAACTCGGTTCCCTGATTTTTCGTTCCGAGCCGATATACACTGTACCACAACGCACATCCAAATAACAAATCCGAATAACATAATAGCTAAATAAAATATAAGATGAATGAAAACGTTATAGCTTCTTCAAATTTTGAAAATTGCGCGTTCAAAAAAGTCCCCGTTACGTAAGTTTACTTAAAAAGTAAAATTAAAGAAAACGCTGAAGACACCATATGGTAGAAACCTAGGTCGCGTAATAACTCGTTTACAAATGAAATTCATTCAGCAATGAATTAGAACACTAAGCTTTTCGGCGTGTATAATGATAATATACACGCTAAAAAGTCTGCCTCCTTCTGCCAAACGCCCGTAGCTCAGAGGTAGAATCGCCGGCTGACGCCAATTCGGTCGGGTTTCAATCTTGGGTAAAAAGCAATCGGCTGTCTAACGTACTGATAAGCTGTGATACAGCGAAACAGATCTGTCTGCGGATGACTATCTATCTCTATATATATATTGATCTAAGACTCCGTGTTGAGCCTGAAACCCTCACCGACCTGTCGTACCTTTATAATCACAATTGGACGTTTCCAGTTTTTGTCACATCTTCTGCATTGACTTCATTCCCTTAAAAATTTAAAATCTTTTTCCTGATGTTAAGCATAAGTTTTCTTTTTGTTGCTATTTGCTCTAGAACTTCGTCATTGCTCACATATTCAGCCCATGGTTTACTCAGCATCCTTCTACAGAACCACAATTCTATTGCTTCAAGTCTCTTCTTCATTTTTTAGAAGATTGTCTTTCATCCACTGCCATATAAGAAACAAATATCGCGTAATAGCACAGTACACTTTCTTTGTTTCTAACAATATTGTTCAATTTATATATATATATATATATATATAGGATTAATGTGAAGGGGTTTGACATTTAGCAAATTCATGCTGAGTTCGAAGCTTCTTTAACATACCACTATGATGTTTTTAATCCTCAGGACTGATGTTGGGTCCCGGTCTTATACTGATTTATATGGAGCTTGGTGTGATTTGTTATTTTGTATGTAAGTTGTTCTACAGATGGTCAATTGCTTTTGATTACTCTTGTTGCGTTGTTAAGTAATACACTTCTCCATATTAATCTTGTTAACACTCAATCTCTACCTTGATAGAGAGCAGCTTACGACAACAAATCTTGTCATCAAAATATCTTTATATATATATATATATATATATATATGGGGGGTGTATTAATCATATCGCCCCAAGTAAGGCAGTTTACTACCACTGGTGTGCAGGGGTTACATAAGAAGAAAAATTATGGAAAAGAGTGACAGGTTCTAAGTGGTGTCAGGAAGTGACGAAGGGAAGAATGAGAATACTGATGAGAGTGGATTGAATGGAGAAAGGTGCACGAGAGAGGATGCAAGTTAGTGAAATAGGAATTTTTTTTCGCAAATAAGGACACTTTTATAAAATAATGGTACAATATGCATAAAAAAACTGAATGTTCCTTTCTCACCCTTCCTGTTGATGACTCGTTTGAGTTGATACCCAGGACCACACAGCACGGATTTTGACCCATTTTTCTACACACAGCAAAAGTACATAAGAAAGGGATCAAATTTAATCGACATTAAATGGTGATAGTTTTTCACATTATATATGTCCGTGTCTGTGTGTGTCCGTGTGTGTAAGAAGCTAATTGTAGGTACGTGTGTGCATGCCTGTGTTCGTATATTGGTGTATGTGTGTGTGCGTTTTCAGAAAAGATAAGGCATTAAATGCCTTCTTCATGAAAAGAATTTATTGGAAATAATTTCTTTTTTTACTTTTTGTTTTGTTTTTTTTTTATTAAAAATCAACTCGAGAATCGCTGAACAAGTCAAGTTAACAGATGAACAGATTAATTAATTAGGAAGAGATGGGGGGGCGAGAGAGAAAGGGGTGGCAGGAAGAAATGTGCTTGGTGGTGTAATGAGGGGCTAGAGACTTAAGTAATCGGAGAGCCGAGTTCGAATTCCAATCAAGTTCGTTACAATGAAAACAGCACTGACATCTGATTTTAACAGATATACAAGGTGCGAGGCATGAATTGTTGTCTAAATTGTTCAAAATTGAAAATAATTTTGTTTTCTCATTTTAACAGATATATTGACAAAAATTGCACAAATATTTCATGAAATTGTAAAGAAAAATTATATTCAATAAAATCGCCGTTGGATTCAATCACGTCTTCCAGATCACTTCGGAATCTCGTGCAACTCTTCTGGATAGTTTCCTTGTTTAAGTTGGTGAATGCAGCCATATTCCTTGCCTTCTGTTTATCTTTGGTTTAACAAGGAGTTGTGTTGGTTTCTCGCTTAACTGCGACTCACACAGGCTGCCGAGTTAGGAGCCAGATATAAACGGTGATGCGATCGCAGAAATTACCTGATAGCCATGGCTGGATTCTGTTGCTTGTTTGGCATGTTGAAGAATCCTGTTGACAGACATAGTGTCTTCCGCAGCCACCCAGAGCAGCACTACCTCTTCAACTGATGTCGTCCTCTGTGTCGATGAACGGAGGCATAACGACGCCATTAGTAGAGATTAGTAATTGTTATGGTACCCTATCTAAAGGAATGGACACTTCCTCCGTCAACATAATAGTTCTTCTTCTATGTGCTCTGTCCCTTCAGGACGTAGACGGTTATGGCTTTCCACGTCTCCCTATCCCTGGTGGCTCTTAGCACGCCTTCTCCTGTTACACCATGCAACACTGGTTCCATCATCCACCTGATTAGGTCCTTCAAATATGTTATCCGTTGCTTTTCTGTCTCTTTTCCCTTCCATCTGGCCTGTTAGTATCAGGTTCTCCAAGCCTTCTTTCCTCATTGCATGTCCCAGGAACTTCAGCTGTCTCTTCCTGATGCTCAGTATTAATTTCCTTTTCGTTTCCATCATTTCCAAAACCTCAACATTGCTCCATTCATGGTCCATCCTTCTGTAGAACCACACTTCAGTTGCTTCAAGTTTTCCTTTCATCTTTGATGATATTGTCCAGCATTCACTGCCATATTGAAGAACTGACGACACATACCAATCCAGTAATCTTTTCTTTGTTTCTAGCTAAATTTTCCTGTTTCTTAATACTTTACACAACTTCTGGAATGCTTTCTTCGCAATGCCAATTCGTCTTCGGATCTCTGTGTCGCACTTTCCGTCTTCTGTTATAACACTTCCCAGGTATTTAAATTTTTGTACCTGCTTGATTCTAGTATCCCCGATGTGTATTTTGCATTTTGGGCTGCCCTTTTTACTGTGCGTGAATTGCATGGACGCAGCTGTGAGATTGTCGTGTGACAGTCTAGGGGCAGTCAAGACGCAGCGTAACTATACCGTTCGAACTTACGCTTCTATTTTTGTTGATTAGGAACACTCGCCTTTGTATATGTGTTCTTGTTATTCTAATACACTGTTCAAATCTATCTTCCTGTTTCCGTGTTTTTCTTCCTGGCCTAACTGACCACGACAGTGGTGATCCAAACACCTGTGTAATCACCATTAGACTCATCCAACTCTGTGCAAGTCTTTTGCACTCAAACATCCTGAAAATATTTGTATTGCGCATGCCAAGCAGTACAGCATGCCTTTTCCAAATTTCAAATTGCGTCGAGAAAATCAAAAACAAACGAGGCGCATGCGCAGAAGAAAAACAGAAAACGGTGATAATTTACCCATCACACCCTATATATATATAGAGAGAGAGTGTGTGGGCGTGAGAGACTGTCTGTGTATGTGTGTATATCTACCGGGAAATCTGTACCACATGATGATCCCTAAAAGAGCGTGTCACCATCTTTGCGCCGACTCTATATATAGTCTAATATTTTGTTTAATTTTTTGTTATTTTTTCGTGGGGTGGGGGACCAAAGTTTTAGCATATTTATATCCTGGACGTTTTCTTTCATATTTTAATTATTTTTGTTTTAATTGATCATATATACACGAGGAGTAGTGAAAAGCTTTCGATTCGGCACTCTTCCCAAAATCTGACCCCATAGCAAAACATCAGAATTTTCTTTGAAAAACATTTACTTTCTGACCGTGAGACACTGGTTCGAATTCCACTATGATCCATTTTTCAGAGAGATGATTTCTTCATGCTACAGAAATATAGAGGCGATTCAAGCAATCGGGAGTTTTGGAAAATGTCTAAAAACCATAGAACACTTTGTTCCAAGACTTTCAAGTGGAATTGAATAGATTGACCTGTTCAGAAACGGTAGATGGTTAACCTAGAACACATTCTTAAGTCATCGTAATCGAGTGCTTGAAAATATGACCCTTATTCAAACTGTTAATCACATAAGATCATACGAATCCTGTCCAGAATTGCTCAGAGTTGTTGCAGTATAAATCGCAGGTTAGTTCTGTGAGTTTTGAACCAACATGTGACGGAGCAGATGTTGTGCAACAATGGGTAAGAATGTCACCAATTGCTCCTTTTCCTTTTGCTCGATACAGGGTAGAACTTAATATTGTAATTTTGTTATTACAATGGTCTATACAAGCATAATATCACTACACAAAAATTTTCAGGTTTCAGAACAAAACCGTTCCTCTTCAGATGATATGTTAAAATAAATGGTGAAAACGAATTATTTTTAAAATAATATTTTTTGATAAAAAATGTAAGATACATAGTCGAACCTTATATTTTTTAAATGGGTGGACAACAATTTTAATCAGGAGGTTGGATTTTCGGATTTTTTTATTGAACAATAGCATTTTTTTACTACTACTTTTTAACTACGCTTCCTTGGTCTCACACTTTCAGCGGACCTCAAATGGAATGACTATATCGAATCCATTGCTAAATCCGCTGCTATGAAAGTCGGTTCTCTGTGTAGGGCCCGGAAGTTTTTTCCGTTTAAATCTATCCTGCACATATATAAATCTACCATCCGCCCGTGCATTGAATACTGCTGCCATATCTGGTCGGGTGCCCCTGCTATTCTCCTCGGGCTTCTCGATAAGGTTCAGAGGAGGGTCTGTAATGCGATAGATACCGACTTGGCGGACCGCCTGCAGTCTCTCTCCCACCGGTGCGACGTGTCTCTTCTATAAATACTTTCACTGCTTCTGCTCCGATGAGCTAAGTTCACTGGTGACCCTAAATACGAATTTGAACGAGACACTAGATTAGCAACTAGATCCCACCCTTTTACAGTGAAACCGATAAAATGCAACCGTAACTTCTACTCCAACAGTTTCTTTCTTCGCACTTCCCGACTGTGGAATTCGATCATGTCTCGAACTAGACATGATTGACTGGGCAGAAGATTATTCCGCAGTAGTTTGCCATTGCTTTCTGCAGTAGACTGGTTGCCAGCCAAGGCTATAGAGCCCAATGTGTCCAATTATTTAATCCATAACTGGAAGGAAGAGACGGATTAATACCTTTCCCAAGGGTATTTGTGCGTAAGTGAATGCAAGGAATTCAACTGGAATTCGGACCCAGCACCCCGATTTTTTTGTTCCCAGTCGATATCCACTGCACTACAACGCACATATCAAAACTTATTTAGAAATGGATCTTTGTCTGTGTGTGTGTGTGTGTGTGTGTGTGTGTGTGTGTGTGTGTGTGTGTCCGTTACCTATAGACTCCGAAACGGCTGAACCGATTTTCTTGAAAATTTACAGTTTTGCTATAAGCGTCTGCGAAAGTTCTTAGCTTGGTTGTGTGCTGAGGTACCCCGGATAAATATCGGAAATCGTTAATCAAAAAAATCGGGTTATAGAAAGAGTCCTCCGATTTTAATCAAATTCGATGCACTCATTGACAAAGACATAAGAAACGATATTCAGAAGTTTCAAGGTTGCAGTTTTTATAATAGTGCAGAAAAAACAATAATATATATATAAAAGGCAAGATGTTTGTGTGTCTGTCTGTTTATCTGCCTGTTTGTCTTTATTTTTTTCAGCCCTTTTATTTTAGTTTTTGCTTCAGGTTTGGCTCTAAGTAGATATAATTGTAGTTCTTAGTCTCAGCCATGATACCATTTACTCAGAGGACTTATTTAGCATTCAAAATTCAGTTTGCGACGAAAAAAACTCATTTGACATCGATACCAGGAAATCAAAATTTGACTTACATCCATTCATTTTTCTTTCACTGTACGTTTTCGCTTTAACTGGAAACAACTATCGCTTTTTGGTCTTTCGTGCCAACGTCCAAACAGTCTGATCTCCAGGACCATGGATTAGTTTTAAAGCTTTCATTATACCCGAGCAACGCCGGGCTATACTGCTAGTACATAGATAAAACAATCTATATATTCAGTATGCCGTTTCCAGATTCCGTTTGAAGTGAATTGCGTCCTGGTTTTATTTTTCTTACAGTGTCCAACTGATCTGACTATGCATCTTATACAATTGAATAAAAATGCTGAAGGCGGGTAGAGAATGAACCACACTTTTCAAATTAACTTTGTAGCGAATACGACACAGGGGTGCCATAGTTTGCTACAAGGATGATGTTTTTCGGGTTTTGAAGTTAGAGTTGTCAGCCTCTTAAACTGAATAGCAGCGAAGTTTGTAGAAGCCAGACTGTCCTACACTTTAGCAACAGTTTAGATTTAAGAGAAGAGATGGATTTATACCTTTCTGGATATGTATTTGCACATAAGCAATTGCAAATAACTCGAGCTATATATAAGAAATATATAAATATATATCTTTAGTGTATTGAGGCAGCAAATAATTTTCTAAACATATGCTGTTAAATATAAGAGACAATGAATGACTATTATGTTTAATCATCAGCCGTTCTAAACGTCGTATTTTGGCTTTAATTCCAGTTGAAAATAAAGACAAAATTTGTCCAACATTTAGATAATTTTTATTAATTTGGTTCTAAGCTTTCGGCTCACATGAGTCATCTTCAGAGAGGTTATTAAAACGGTAACACAAAAACATCCACCATCAGCGACGATTTTATTATGTGTTGACATAAAACTCCGCTAGGCAACGACAATAGTTACCAAAAATTTCGCAAATTTGCAATGTGGTTCTATGACGTCACATTTGAATACAGGGTTCTGTTGTCAATTCGCACTATCACGCGGTGTGACGTCATAGAACCGCATTGCAAATTTTGGTAATTATTGCCGTTGCCTAGCGGAGTTTTGTGTCAACACAAAATAAAATCTTCGCTAATGGTTGATGTTATTATGTTATTGTCTTAATAACCTCTTGTGAGCCGAAAGCTTAGAACCAAATTAACAAAAAATTATCTTGGAGAATTTTTGTCTTCATTTTCAACTGAAATTAAAGCCAAAATAAGACGTTCAGAACGGTTCATGATTAAACAAAATAGACATTCATTGTCTCTTATATATATATATATATATATATATATATATATATATATATATATATATACGCATCGCTCATTCAGTGAAATGAATTAGAGCGCGCTATCTATTGGGCGCATATAATGATATGCGTTAAAAAGTCTGCCTACTTCCACCGAACGCCCATAGCCCAGGGGTAGTGTCGCCGACTGACACCATTTCAGTCGGGCTTCAATCCTGGGTAAAAAAAGCAATCGGAATCTAATCGTACTGATGAGCTGTGATACAGCGAAGCAGATTTGTCTGCGGATGACTATATATATATATATATATATATATATATACACAAAAATCTAGAGTGAGCCAAAACCTACCGCGGTTTCACACTACGGATCGTCAGGGCAAAGCCTTTGCCCTGACGATCCGTAGTGTGAAACCGCGGTAGGTTTTGGCTCACTCTAGATTTTTGTGTGTTTTTGCTCTACTATTGTATCTTTTCTTTCGTACTTTGTATTGAGCACTTTTTCTTGTGTTTGGTTCCGTTTTGGGGTTTTTTCTTTACTGCGGAGTATTGAATGTTTTGTTCTTGTTCCGCAGGTTTCTTTTTTTCTCCCCATTTATCCGACGTCTTAGTACACCGGATTGTAACGGATTTAGGTTCTGTTTGTTAATGGTTTTTTCGGAGGTTTATTTTAGTATAAATTTACGGCCTACATACTTACAGAGTCTATTTAGTTATTATTATTATTATTATTATTATATATATATATATATATATATATATATATATATTCAACGTTTGAAAATTTCCTCTTGCTTTTTTTTTTTGTTGTTCTAGAGCCCTCTTCACTGATAATCGATAATATTAAAATTATCTCCCTACATAAAGTTCCTGACCACCGTCTTTATTGTAAGTTTGCTATTAATCCCCATATATCTATCAAATTATGTCATTTCGTATAAGAAAAAACGTGGAGAAAAATATTTAAACATGCTATAATTACAACAGGTTTTAGAATCACATTTAAGGCATTTGTATCTGTAAAAGAAGCAGAGGGGAGAAAAGGAAAGTTATTTCGCCGGTGCAATGTCGAATATCACTGCTAGTGCATAGATGTGTGTGTGTGTGTGTGTGTGTGTGTGCGTGCGTGCGTGTGAGATCGCGCGCGCGTGCACGTGCGTAAGCATTTTACGAAAGGGAAACAGATTTAAGCAAAGTTTTATAAATGCATCCATTAGTGTATAGAACAACAAATATACATTTTCAAAAATGTTTTTGCTGAGACCGGCTCTTGAAATAGATGTTTACATTAGAGTAATCATATTTGCGATTTGCAACTCATCTCCACTTTTACTTTAAATTATTTGTTTGTGATTGCAGCTATTCCAATGACTGTAAATGCACACACACACACACATACACACACACATACACACACACACACACATATATATATATATATATATATATATACATATATACACACATACATGTATATATATTTCTTAACACTCCTGGGTACATGCATGCCTAGACACGCACATATAATGAGCGCACACTCACAAACACACTCATATATATATAGGTATATATATATATATATATATATATATATATATATATATATTATGTTTATTTAAAAGCTTCCACTCAGCGGCAATTTACCGACCATAGCATTCTTCTCCGGGAAAAATCAATATCTGATAATGTATACTTCTTTACACAGACACACACACACACACACACACACACACACACACATATATATATATATATATATATGCGTGTGTGTGTCTATTATATATATATATATATATATATTAGTATGTATTGAGATAAAATTTATGTATATATGTGTGTGTGCGCGCGTGTGTGTGTCTGTGCATGCGTGCGTGCGTGTGCATGCGCGTCTGGCTGCACAAGTATATATTTAGACGATGCTGATTTTCCCAACAGTTTTTTCTTCTTTACTGAAACCCTTCCTTTGTATAAATTACCAACAATCAATATTCAGTCTTAAATCTCCTTCCGTTGACATTCGATCAGTTTACATCAACTAAATTATGTATTTCGTTATAAAAGAACGATTTCCATGTTGTTTCGGGGAATATTTTGAAGCCTTGAACTTCTGACCAGAAATGAGATGTTGCATTGAACAAAATTCATAGATCTAAAAAAAAATGTAATAGACGGCTCTCCGCATCATCCCTTGTTTTGTAACTCTAAATTAATTCTTACTGTTTTTAAACCCATTTTGTTTTTGGCAATTGCTTAACCATCCAATTTAGTTAAATTGCGTAATAGCTGTTTTTCTTTTTTCTTCTTTTTTTAAATCATTTCACCCGCAAAAAGCCAGAACCGCCACGAGTGCGCAGGGGTTTCGACGTAAAAATAAAAAGTGTACAGGTAATATCGAACAAAGAATTTAAGATGAATGGTATTCAAGGAGATAGGTGATTGAAATTCATGTTTCATTTAAACTCCTGGAGATTGCAGCTATCAAGGAAGCAAGTAAACGGAAGGAAGTCCAACAAACGGAAGCGCGAGGAAAGAAACTGTTAGAGTAGAAGAAGCTGTTATATTTAACTATATTGCCGTGAAAAGGGTATGATCTTGATGCCAATCTGGTAGCACGCGTAAATTCATATGGTCGGGTCTCCTCAGAATAGTTGAAGATATTTGTAGATAAAAACAGAAAAAAAAACAGATCTCGTTGGTGAGAAAGTGACTGAAGACGAGATGCCAAGTCAGGGTCGATTACATTGCAGATCTTTGGATTTTGCCGAGAACCGCCAGATGAATATCAAAAGCACCCGACCAGATACGGCAACAGTATTCAAAGCACGGCTGAATGGTCAATTTATAAATGTGCAAGATTGACAAGAAAAATCTTTCTGGCCTGACACAGTGACACAACCTTCAACCACAGAATTGACGTTGTCGTTCCACTTCTGGTCAGTAGAAAAAGTGAAGCGAAGGAGGCGCAGAGTTTTGCTCTCCAGGAAACTAGTGCCATCCCTTCTGATGAAAGGTAGAAAAGCTTCTCTATGGCGGTTAAAGAAGAGCAGTTTTGTTTTGCAAGCATTAAAATTGACGACCATAGTCCATCACAGTTTGAAGGTCCTCCTAAAGAGCAGCAATTAGGTTTTCTTTGTCAGTCTGAGCAGATTTACTTATGAGGAGGGGATAAATTTTCATTAAAATTTGACTATATCAACCTTCTCACTATAACTGAACATTAATATATATAAGAAAAAATTTAGGCAGACACGTTATTTCATGGTAAATCGGCGGTATAGGCATATTTCAGGCGAACCATCATCAGCTTTCGTCTTTATTGTACAGAAGATTTAACACGAATTTCTGTAATCATATCACTCCGAGCAAGGCATTTTACTGCCACTGTTTTGCAGGGGGTTACATAGGAAGAAAGTTATGAGAAAGAGTGACAAGTTATAGGGAGGGTCAGGAAGTGGGTAAGAGAAGGATGAGAATACTGAAGAAAGTGGAATGGACAGAGAAAGAAGCATGAGAGGGAGGATGAAGGTTAGTGAAATAGGAGATGACTATTGACTTTACATTTAAACTCCTGGAGATTGTAGCTGTCGGGGAAGTAAGTAAACGGAAGGGAATTCCACGGGCGGGAGGGGCGAGAAAAGAAGCTGGTGTAGTGGAATTTGCGTTTACAATTCATTGGTTTCACAGTAAAAGGGTGGGAACTAGTTGCTAATGTTGTGGCTCGAGTAAATTTATATATAGGGGCACCAGTGAGAGCTAAGTTCATCGGAGCTGAAGCCGTGAAAGTGTTTGTAGAATATCAAACAAAGAAAGAAAGAAAGAAAGAAAGAAAGAAAGAATGAAATTAGGCTGAAGAAAGAGAGAAACTAAAAATGAAAAGAAAGAAAAACAAAGTTTAAAGAAAGATTTAAAGAAGAAATAAGAAAGAGAAGTAAAAAACGATTATAAGAAAGAAACAAGAGATAGAGAAGAATGAAGAATGAAGAATGAAGAATGAAGAATGAAGTGTAATATTTAAAAAAAAAGAAAGAAACTAAACGAGTAAAAGGAAAAAGATATAGACAGAAAATAAAGAAATAAATTAGAAAAAACTAAGGAATGTGTAAATAAAAAAAAAACATGAGAAAGAAAAAAGGAAAAAAGGAAAGAAATAAAAGTAAAGCTTAAAGAAAGATTAAAAGACGAAATAAAAAGAAAGAAAGAATAAAAGAAGACATAGACAGAAAGAAGAAAATGTAATATAAAAAGATACATCGATAGACTGAACATGCATAAAGGGTAGTGAAGAGGTGGAAGTAAAAAGGAAGTCAATAACAACAAGCAAGAAAGAAGAGTCAAAGCAGCCGATAATATGAACACCCGAAATAAACGGACAAACTGTAATAAGATTGTTGGCTCCTAGCGAGAAACATAAGAATGAAGTAAATGAATAAATTTAAATAATCATTTATTTTATATATCATTTACTTGTATTTCATTTTTCTGGTGTTTTTCACCTGTTGAATTTCTACCAAATAACTGAACATGTCAGTACACTTGCACTCTGTTAAATATTCTATCCCATCTTAGTGATATTCGACGATTTCAATTATGCCACAAATTTCCACATTTTCCCTGTTATTGTGATTATTATTCCAGGTGAGTCTTTATTTTATGTTGATACAATTTTCACAGTTCCCAGTACATTTTTATTCCTTCTCTGTCATGTCTACGCTTTTTTTATTCATTCAGTTTTGTGCCATACGTGATACACGCTTAGGCGATCATGTCTCGGAAGTGGGCAGAATATTTTCCCGCAGTATGTTGCCATTACATTCTGTAGTAGACTGATTACCAGCTAAGGCTATAGAATCCAATCTGTCCTGTTAGTTGATCCATACTGGGAGGGAAGAGACGGATTAATACTTTTTCTTTGGTGTTTTCGCGTAAGTATGCTGGACAATATCATCGAAAATGAGGACAAAACTGGAAGCGGCCGAAATGTGGTTCTACAGAAGGATGCTACGGATATCGTGGACTGAGCATACAAGCAACGACGAGGTGTTAAAAAGAATGGCAACAAAAAGGAAATTGATTCTGAGCATCAGGAAGAGACAACTGAAGTTCCTGGGACATGCAATGAGGAAGGAGAGCCTGGAGAACAGGATACTGACTGGACAGATAGAAGGAAGGAGAGACAGAGGAAGGCAGCGGATAACATATTTGCAGGGCCTGATCAGGTGGATGACGGAACGGGAGTTGCCAGGAGCAACAGGAGCAAACATACTAAGAGCCACAATGGATAGGGAGACGTGGAGAGCCATGATCGCCTACGTCCTGAAGAAGGGACAGGGCACATATAAGAAGAAGAAGAAGAAGAAGAAGAAGAAGAAGAAGAAGTGCTACGAATTCAGCTGAAATTCGAACTTTTCGATTTCTCGTCCCGAGCCTATATCCACTACATCTCAACGCACTGCCGGTTTCTTTCTTCAGAGAACCAGCTGTTTTGTTTTTTGTTTGTTTTGTTTTTTTGCGGAGTGGGGTAGTTTTGCTTTATATATTTGTTTCTTTTTTTTCTTCAATTTTTACTTTAACTTAGTTAGTTCTACTGTATTTCTTATGTGTTATGATTATGAAAGATAATTTTTTCTATTCAGGTGTCCTCTGCTTAACCATGTCCATAATTTTTTGCTGATCGCTTAAAGTCTCAGTAATTGATTAACTGATTTGATTTTCACGACATTGGGGATTATTTACACCCGAAATATATTTTTGATTGTAAAAAATCATTTTAATTTTACAGTGAATATTGTATTATCAATTTTTGTAGTATAACAACGATTTTCTAGATACATGTCTGGAAAAATTAACTAATAGCTAGGAAAAGCGGAGATGGATTCAAGGAATCACTGTGAAAACGTTATTTTATTTAATATTTTTCATTTTACCCTTTCTTTATCATATTGTATTGTTGTCGAGTTTTACTTAAACCATTTTGATTACTGTTTTCAATGTTGGTGAGTTATTTCCCACCTTTCTACCGTTGTCGTATTTAAATATAAATCTTTGTGTATGGCCAAACTTTTTCTTGTCTGTCGTGCAATTGATTTGTGTTCGTCTTTTGTCCAACCGAGAAATGCTGACCAGATGTTCATTTCTTTTATAGGGTTTCTGGCGTTTAGCTTCGTTTCAAGTATTTTTCCAACATTCTTAATTTCCTATCATTTCTCTCTGTTTTCTTCAGTCACATTCCAGTATATTAGCTTATTTATAGCAGTCCTGTACTATTAACCCATTCATATCCTTGGTAAAAAGTAACCGTTACTATAAAGTAAATATTTAGCAGGCATCGATTGACCAACTCTCTGTTGAAATTTTGAATATCCTTATCTAGAACCCTAATAAGTGTTTTCCTTTTTTGTTTGTTCTAATACATTATATCAAGTACAAAATTTATAACATATAATACTTCCGTTATATATATATATATATATATATATGGTGCGGGCGACAAAGTTAACCTTGCAAAGGACCGTAGTGAATTGGGGTAAGAAATGGCTCGTAAATTTTAATGCTTCTAAAACGAAGCTACTATCAATTAATCATCATAGACAATCGCACCTACCTCCTATTAGCATGGACCAGGCTTGCCTCCCAGAGAGTAAAACACTACGCCTCCTTGGTCTCACACTTTCAGCGGACCTCAAGTGGAATGACTATATCGAATCCATTGCTAAATCCGCTGCTATGAAAGTCGGTTCTCTGTGCAGGGCCCGGAGGTTTTTTCCGTCTGAATCTATCCTGCACATTTATAAATCTACCATCCGCCCGTGCATTGAATACTGTTGCCATATCTGGTCGGGTGCCCCTGCTATTCTCCTTGGGCTTCTAGACAAGATACAGCGGAGGGTCTGTAATGTGATCGATACCGACTTAGCAGACCGCCTGCAGTCTCTCTCTCACCGGCGCGACGTGGCTTCCCTGTGTCTCTTCTATAAATACTTTCACGGCTTCTGCTCCTATAAACTTAGATCACTGGTGCCCCCTAGGTTCGAATTTGCACGAAATACTAGATTAGCAACTAGATCCGACCCTTTTACAGTGAAACCGATAAAATGCAACCGCAACTTCTACTCCCACAGTTTCTTTTCTCGCACTTCCCGACTGTGGAATACTCTCCCACATGACTGCTTCCCCGACGTCTACAATCTCCAGGAGTTTAAATGTAAGGTCAATAGACATCTCCTAACAAACTAACTTCCATTCTTTCAAACACTCTTCCCACCCACACAACTATCTATCACCCCCCTTCTGACATTTCCTATATCTAACCACTCTTTCTATTTACCTCCCCCTATGTAGCTCCATGCGTAATAGTGGCAATGGAATGCCTTGCTTGGTGATTAATATATATATATATATATATATATATATATAGTCATCCGCAGACAGATCTGTTTCGCTGTATCACAGCTCATCAGTACGGTTAGACAGTCGATTGCCTTTTACCCAGGATTGAAACCCGACCAAATTGGCGTCAGTCGGCGATTCTACCTCTGAGCAAAAAGTGTTCTTATAAGAACAAATGTTTTGTTTATACCTCTACAAGTTTACGCAGATCAGCAAAAATGTTAGGGATATTTCATTTTTAACGTAATTTTGCGAATGGCATCTACTTGTAAACTATAAAAAATGTTTATGTTACTCTTACATTCCTTGCTTGTTTTTACGCAATACAGATATGCACAAGCGTTCACACACATGCCCAAACACACATGCACACAAAAACACACACAACAGATACACACACTTATACACACAAAGAGAAAGATCTAACTCACAGACCCAGTGCATAAATTATTTTTTAATTTAATACAAAAATAATGAAATAGAAAAATATCTGAAATCTCCTGACGAGTGGGCTAGGTGATTACGAAATGGTTCATCCACAAAAAACCAGAGTCGAGGTGCTGAATATAATATAAATCATCTAAGTGACAAATTGTATTTGCATAAAGTTTGATGATATTTATATTGTTCTACATATAACCCTACGATTGATGCCTACAGTCCCTAAATAAGAAAACTATCGTGCAATTGGATATGTTTATTCCAAATGTTATTACATATCCTTCCTTGAGTATTGTCGCATTCATACTAACGATTTCTCCTCGATAAACCGGCACACTCTTCTCAGCATCTCAACTGATTTTATAAGTCGCTTGGGGGATTTCAATTTTATGGTTCTGCTTGTCCTTTTCCTGTTTCAGTGTTCCTACAACACTTAGTAGGACTGTCATCTTCCCGTTCCGCAATTTTATTTGGCAAGCTCAGCATATATATCCTTCTTTTCAGTTGTGTTTCACTTTACTCTCTCGTTATCCTTCCTTTATCTAACACGTGATTTTCTTCTTTAAAACTACTAGATCTTGTATTTTGTCCTGGGTTAGGTGATCAATTTTTATCTGAAAGCATTACAGTATTTATGATTTATTCTTTATGAGAGGATTCTACTTTCTCGAATGTGGATGCGTGCGTGTGAATTGTTCGAATCTCAACATGATTGATTTTTCAAAGAGACAACTTCTTGATAATATCGGACTGGAGAGACAATAGAGGGTGTTTGGCAGCGTTTGAAGTAACCGGAATACCCCGGGTTAAATTAAGTCATTGAAGCAAATTGGGTAAACAAAGCCTTTGATATTTGTACTAGCACGTAATATAAAATGGTCCTGACAAATTGTTTGAGCATGAATACATTGATCGTCTACTGATCACGCCAGATGAGGCGATCTCTCTTCAAAACTGTAACTAAGATCTGTTAAGCATAGTTGGCTCTGATTTTTTAAGAATCAAAAATATTCCGAGTAAGCGACTGTAAAAGGGAACAGATAGATACCGTAGTAGACACTCTACTTATTTCTTTCTCATCATCTACCCCAAAGAAGGCAATGATGCGACTAGGATGCAAGGGGTTATTTGGGGGGAAGGAGAATGAGAAGATGATTTTTTTTATTTTAATCGTATCACCCCGAGCAAGGCAGTAACGCCACTGATGTGCAGGGGGCTACGTAATCGTGAAAAGATTGAAAAAGAGAAAACCGGAAACCACATCCTAAACAAGGAACAAGGGATGAGCCTCTTAACCTGTTCAATAGACGTGGGTGGAGTGTGAACCGGGCGATAGATAGATCTATCTACTCCAGTGAGAAAAAAAAAGAACAGGCTTCAGAAAGACAGATAACAATTGACGATGCATTTAAACTTTATAAAAATTGTAGGTGGCTAGGTAGCTAGAAATCAATAGAGAGATTCACATGCAGAAAAATCGAGAAAAAAACTATTAGAATAGTACTTACGGTTACATCTAGCTATTTTAACACTAAAATTTTGAGACCTAGTTGCTAATCTAGTATTACAGTTAAATTCATAAGGTGAAGGTACCAAGGAGGAGAGCTGATTAGAAAAATTGCTACGAAAATATTTATGGAAAAGACAGAAGAAAGCCACCTCACAACGATGGAAAAGTGACTTAAGACAAGGATCGATAACATTACTCTCTTGCACTGTTTCCAGTGAAGCATCTTTCCTACCCACTCGTGTCTATTCTTCTAGTTTCATTTGCTATTGTCATGGCGGAAACCGCCACAACGAAATGAACTCTTCCGACCATTACATATACCTCCCTTCACAAGAGGTGAGAGGGAGTAGCTTGTGAGTGGCTAGTAGATAGCCGGAGGAGAACGCTCTGAACTCAGCCGAGAGTCGTCTACGAACACTGCTACCGTAACGGCCATTACGAGTTTCAGTTCGAGGATCGAATTATAATATTCCTCACTAACGAGTATTATCGTTCTACTAACAAAGTTCCAAGTGTTGTATTTTGCTGTTTTTAATGTATATTCGTTATTTCCTATATTACTGGTTCTGTATTATTCTTGCTGAATCTTTTCACCTGGTCTACGACAGCTATATTCACTGATTATGTGTTTAATTGTCTCGTTTGATTTCCAAAAGTCTACATCTTCTGTTCTCCTGTTTTATCTATCACGCACATTTCTTGGCTATTGTTGACTAGCAGTATAGCCCGGCGTTCTCCGGGTGTAATGAAAGCTTTAAAACTAATCCATGGTCCTGGAGCTCAGACTCAGCCTAAAGAATATTTGAAATAATTGCGACAATTTACCAATCGCACCTAGTATATATATATATATATATATATATATATATATATATATATATATATACAAGCAGTATAGCCCGACGTTGCTCGGGTGTAATGAAAGCTTTAAAACTAATCCATGGTCCTGGAGATCAGACTCTTTGGACGTTGGCACGAAAGACTAACAAGAAATAGTTGTTTCCAGTTAAAGCAAAACCGTAGCCTGAAAGAAAAATGAATGGATGTAAGTCAAATTTTGATTTCCTGGTATCGATATCAAATAAGTTTTTTTCGTCGTAAACTGAATTTTGAAGGCTAAATAAGTCCTTTGAGTAAATGGTATCATGGCTGAGACTAAGAACTACAATTATACTTACTTAAAGACAAACCTGAAGCAAAAACTAGAATAAAAGGGCCGAAAAAAATACAGACATACAGACAGATAAACAGACACACACACAAACATCTTGCCTTTTATACATATATATATTATCGATTTTCTGCACTATTGTAAGAACTGTAACCTTGAAACTTCTAAATATAGTTTCTTATATCTTTGTCTATCAATGTGTCAAATTTGATTAAAATCGGACCACTCCTTCTATAACCTGATTTTTTCGATTATCGATTTTCCATATTTACCGAGGGTACCTCGACACGAAACCTAAGAACACTCGCAGACGCTTATAGTACAACACTGTAAACTTTCAAGAAAATCGGTTCAGCCGTTTCGGAGTCTATAGGTAACGGACATACACACAGGCACACACATACACAGGCACACACACACACACACAGAGACAAAGTTCCACTTATAAGTAAGTTTAGATAGATAGATATTGATGGCATTGTTTTGAACACACTATAATGAGTAATTTACTTACTGTCTTATTGTTTCTACACCGTCGCCGTCTCGATAACGATTTATCTGCCATTCGCTCGTATTTTCTCCTAAAGTGTCCATCCAGTTGTTTTTCCTCACTTTATTTCTTTATTTTTGTCGTGAACCCGGTTAAAAGTCCAGCATGAAATAATACAAAAACAACCAAAATAGGAAATAACGAATATATATTAAACACGGCAAAATACAACACTTGGAACGTTTTTGGTAGAACGATAAGACGGGTTAGTGTTTAATACTATTATTCGACTCTCGAACTGGGACTTCTAATGGTCTTTACGGTAGCAATGTTCGTAATCGACTTTCGGCTATGTTCAGGGCGCTCTCCTCAGGCTACACCTCTCAGACTATCTAGGCTATCTCCTTGACCACTCGCAATCTACGCTATATACTCTCATATCTTGTGATTGGAAGATTATGTACCGGTTGGAAAGTTCATTCCTTTCTGGGTGATGCCTGCATGACAATTTTTTTAATCCATTCACCCCAAGGAAGGCAGTTTTACATAGGGAGAAGTGATGAGAAAGAAGGGCAGGTTATAGGGGGTGTCAGGAAGAGGGTAAGAGAAGGATGGGAATACTGGTGTGATAGAAGTGGAGTGGATGGAGAGAAGAGCTAGAGAAAAAGTCAGTGAGATAGGAAATGACTATTGACCTTACATTTAAATTCTTGGAGATTTTAGCTGTCGGGAAAGCAAGTATACGGAAGGGAATTCCACAAGCGGGAAGTGCGAGAAAAAAAAACAGATGGAGTAAAACTTGCTTTTACATTTTAATGGTTTCACTGAAAAAGGGTGGTACCTAGTTGCTAGTCTAGTAGCTCGAGTAAATTCATATATAGGGGCACCAGTGAGCTAAGTTCATTGGAGCAGAAGCCGTTAAGTATTTGTAGAAGAGAGACAGGGAAGCCACCTTGCACCGGTGAGATTATAGCCAACCTTTTCAGAATTTTATTTTATAAAAATATATTATTTTATAATGCATATTCTGTCTATAGTTTCAAAAAAGTATCATGGCACTTACACATACGCCATATATCTACATATATATCTCTCTCTTTCTCTCACTCTCTCTCTTTCTGTATATATATATATATATATTCAGGTTTCATTAAAAATCATAGTCAAGGTACTATAGTTATTTTGTTATGTAATCTTATGATTTTTTTCTTTTGAGGACATAAATTATTTAACCATTGTCTAAATTTTGTTTCTTAATTTCGTCAGCTTATTTCATGAATATCGTTTGGATCGAACCGTGGTATTGTTCTTCGGAACTTATCACCTGATGCGCACGTCGGGGTTGTGTCTTAATTCAACAGTATCAAAAAGTTACCACTTTCAGAAATCAATCCAGGTTGAATTTGAGTGCGTGTCTCATGTTCGGAATATTAACGCTCTAACCACCGTGTCAATATATCCCAATGGCACAGAAAAGTATTATAAAATCTGGCCGTCATTAGTTCTAATAATGCCTAGGAATAAGATTCCAGGAGATAAATAAAAGCGAACTGTGGAATATAATGGGTTCCGTTTGAAAGTTCAAGAAAATTATGAGAATAAACAAAGAGAAGTTTACGAAAGAATTCATGCATATTAGATACAATACCACGTCCCAGAAATTGAAATAGTGTATTATATTACCTTCAACGGCAATGGACCCGGCGGATGTAATTGACAGATACATCCGCTAATAGAAAATTTCAACAAAATGAATACCGGAAAAAACAAATGCGTGGGTGTAAGCCATCAGCAATGGAAAAGAAAATGCGTGTATATAAACCATGGCCAATGAAAAGAAAGCATTGCGTGGTAAAGAGGCGTGACCATGTGGGGCGCATGGAAGTTTTAAATCTTTATAAAGTCTAGAATTTTGCTTGAAGAAGTTTCCGCTGGCTTCCGACTACCGACAGCTCCTTCGTGTGCGCAAACTCTCTCCGTCTGCTCTATGCTTCAGACATGCGTCACCGTCGAAGAATAAAAAATATAAGATTATATTTTTATATATATGTATTCCTCGTTGTTTGCCAAAATCCAGCTGTACTATACTACAACAGTAGAAGGCTGGAGATAAGAGCTCCCTATCTATTGATAAAAAAATCTAGAATATAAAGGATTAAAAAACAGGGTGCGTCAAAAGTAACACACTTTCTTTCATTAACTTTTATAAAACAAAGGTTTAAGAAAATTTAAGTACTCTCATGAAACAATTATTAATAGTTTAGATTTAAATCTATTTTCAAAATACCCTTCTTCATCTTCAATACAACGCTGAACCCTATTAACTCTTACAAACCATTTGACACATTTATGAAAATGTCTGATGGTGTTAGGTGTTATGGTACCCTGATACGAGGAGTGTACTCTTCCTCTTGTTATATATAGTTACCTGCGTGACTTCCGGGGGTGCGATTAACAGAAGCAGTTAACGAAGGCAGTTGACATCCACTAGTCAGGCAATAAGCAGCGTAATAATACCTTGGAACTTACTTATTTCTATATTACTTATTATTAACACTTCCTTTGTATAGATTGTTATATTAATATACTGTTTTGAACCTACCTTCTTGTTCCGTGTTTTACTTCCGGCACAAACCGGTCACCACAATTTCGCTGCAACTCCACAACATTAGGTATGAAGAATTGTAATGGGCTCTCAATTGCTCCACGTCCTCCTAACGAGAGACAAAATTAAGCTCGAAATTAAGATTTAACCATTTACGAACGCATAAGCTATCATTAATCTTAAGTTATTGGGATTTATTTTTATTCAATAAACTTTAATAAATAACATGGGGTATTAATTTTGCCGCACTCTATATAACGGTAAAAGCAGTTAGTTTTAAATTCTAATAAATCTGAAAATTTTCAGAAATACACGATTGAATGTTAAAAAAGTATTATAAATGCTGATAGAATAAAATAAAAAGTTACACGTGGAATGAATTACGAAAAATTCCCTCTAGAATTATACTCGGCTTACAACTTTGTTAAGAAAAAATAGCCAACATTATATATATATATATATATATATATATATATATATATATATATATATGAAAATTTGGTCCGAGATTAAGGAATTCTATTTCATCTGGAGTTCGAGTTGAAGTATTTGTTGGTATAAAGCTTCACTTTCCATTTGTTTAAACATTGAATTTAGTTCGTGAGAATGCTACAAGGTTTGATAAAATTCTTGTTTAAAATAATTATTTGTCGGTTTACTGAAAGGGGATACTACATATATATATATATATATATATATATATATATATATATATTGAATTAGGTTTCTGAGCGACATGAAAATTTGGTCCGAGATTAAGGAATTCTATTTCATCTGGAGTTCGAGTTGAAGTATTGGTTGGTATAAAGCTTCAATTTCCATTTGTTTAAACATTGAATTAGGTTTCTGTGCGACATGAAAATTTGGTCCGAGAATTGGCGTCAGTCGGCGATTCAACCTCTGAGCTACGGGATTTTCTCTGTCTCTGTCTCTCTCTCTTTCTCTCTCTCTCTCTCTCTCTATATATATATATATATATATTAATCATTTTACCCGAAGTAAGGTGGGACTGTCACTAATGTGCTGGGAATTCAGTCAGTCAGTTAAGTGCCATACGTGAAACACGCTTGGGCGATCATGTCTCGAAAGAGACATGACTGACTGGGCAGAAGATTATCCCGCAGTAGGTTGCCATTGCTTTCTGCGGAAGACTGGTTGCCGACCAAGGCTATAGAACCCAATCTGTCCTGCTATTTAACCCATCACTGGAAGGAAGAGTCGGATTAATACCTTTCCCAGGGGTATTTGCGCGTAAGTAAATGCAAGGAGTTCAAATAGAATTCGAACTCGGCTCTACTGATTTCTCGTTCCGAGCCGATATCCACCGCACCACACGCTGGGAATTACAGTGAGAAAAACGACTAGGTACAGGGAATATTGAAGAATGGATGCGCAAGATGAATGGGATTGAAGAAAATAAAAGATAGCAATTGACAATGCGTTTAAATTTATGGAGATTGTAGGATAATTTTATTGGAGCAGAATTGGCGGTTACATTTAAATATTTCAATAGCTAAAAGATGAGACATTGATGCCAATCTAGACTTCTTCTTCAGGACGTAGACGATCATGGCCTTTCACGTCTCCCTCTCAATGGTGTCTCTTTACAGTGTTTCTTCTGTTACGCCATCCAAATCCTGCTCTGCCATCCACCAACTCAGGTCTGTCAAATATGTTATCAGCTGCTTTCCCCTGTTTCACTTTCCCTCTACCTGACCTGTGAGTATCAGATTCTCTAAGCTTTCCTTCCTGATCACATGTCCCTGGAACTTTGGTTATTTCCTGACGCTCAGTATTAATTTCTTTTTCGTTTCCATCCTTTCTAAAACCCCATCATTGCTCACATGCTCGATCCATGATATCAACAGCATCCTTCTGTAGAACTACATTTCAGTTGCTTCAAGCTTTTCCTTCATCTTTGGTGATATTGTCCAGCATTCGCTGCCATATTAAAGAACAGACATCACATAGAAATCCAGAACTATCTTTGTTTCTAGCGAAATTTTCCTGTCTTTTAATACTCTGCTCAGCTTCTGAAATGCGTTTCTTGGCTACTCCAGTTCGCCTTCGGACCTCAGTGTTGCACTGTCCGTGTTAGAACACTTTCCAAGGAAAGCGGCTTAATTTTGTAGCGGCTTAATTTTAATATCTTCTAGCTGTAATTTAGCATTTTGAGCTCCTCTGTTTGCTGATGGCCATACATTCGGTTTTCTTGTACTTTCTTCATTTTCCTTTTTAGGAGGTTCTTGGAGTTTTCTTTGCGTGTCGGCCATCAGCACTGTATCATCTGCGTATCTTATGTTGTTCAGATTGTGACAGCCGATGACGAATCCTATCATAACTTCTAGGGTTCTCAGAATATTATCGCTATACAAGTTGAATAGATCCGTTGAAAAGACACATGCTTGTCTTACGCTCCTTTCTGTTTTTGTATATCTGCTGAATTCGTTACCTTTGTATATCTGCTGAATTCGTTACCTTTGTATATCTGCTGAATTCGTTACCTGCCGGTAAATTCACGTGGATGATGCACCAGAGAAAGAAGCTCGTTCGAGCAGTTGCCATGAAAATATTTGTAGAAAAGACAGAGGGAAGCCACGTCACGGCATAGAGAAAGCGACTGAAGTCGAGATGCCAGGTCAGGACCGATTACATTGCAGAAACTACTTTGGATTTTATCGAGAACCTAGAGATGAATAACAGAAGCACCCGACTACATATGGCAATATTATTCAATGCACGGTAGATTTATAAATGTGCAACATAGATTCTAACGTGATAAACACTCAAACTTCCTAGCAGGAGATGCAGCTATAAATTCGTCCCACTTCAGGTCTGTTGAAAAAGTGAGGCAAAAGAGGCGCAGTGTGTCGAGGAGCCATGCTGATAGCTGGCATGAAAGTCTCTATTTTTCCTTTTATCTGGCCTTAACAGAAAATTGTGGAAAGTCATGATCGCTAAAGTCCAGAAGGGACGTGGCACATAGGAGAGAAAAGTACTAATCCATATTTCTGTGTTTTATCTCGTCGCAAGATATCTTGGCAAACCTGTCTTTTCCATGTTATGGAACGTTCGTAAAATTTGAGAAAAATGGATGAGTGAAAATATTGGCCAATCATTTTGTCAGTAACATTTATCTGCCCAAAAACTGTGTTTCCGAGCTAATCAAGTTCGAGTTTGATGGTCTGTGATAACTACTAAAGACGTCTTAAACGACGAAAAAATAATATTCTGATCACAAAGTGAGGGTTCAGTATATATATTGATTGTAATATGGAACTGATCCCCCACTTTATATCTAGTATGCTTCTGTAGAACTACATTTCAGTTGCTTCAAGTTTTTCTTTCATCTTCGATGATATTGTCCAGCATTCACTGCCACATTGAAGAACTGACATCACATAGCAATCCAGTACTCTCCTCTTTGTTTCTAGAGAAATTGTCCTGTTTCTTAATACTCTTCTCAGCTCCTGGAATGCATCCTTGTGCTTTTGGATCTCAGGAATATAAATGTATAAGAACTGCTATGGTCAAAAAGTGAGGGGTCAATATATATATTGATTGTAATGTGGAACTGATACCCCACTTTATATCCAGTAATCTTCTGTAGGACCACATTTCAGCTGCTTCAAATTTTTCCTTCATCTTTGATGATATTGTCCAGCATTCACTGCTATATTGAAGAACTGACAACACATAGCAATCCAGTACTCTCTTCCTAGTTTCTAGAGAAATTGTACTGTTTCTTAATACTTTACAATAGACTAGACAATAGACTAGACATGATAAAATGATAATAAAATGTAAATCATCAAATCAATTTTATTTCTTTTCCGAATCAAAAGAAAAAAATGTCTGCGTGATTAAAAATAAGGTAAGACTCGTGTAGTGAATTTATTTCAAGATCATATCGTGCTGCTCCGAAATTTAGTCCCCAAAAACTTGAACCGAGAAGGAATGGTTTGAACCTCGTCGACGTAGCATGAAAGTGATCGATTGATGCTGTCAAAAGGCTGATAAAAAATGAGTTGTGAGGCTGTGGCAGGAGAGAGGTCAAGATTCTTGCCCGAGTCTGCGTCAACCAATTACTTTGGGTAGTGTCAGCAGGGACACTTGAATGAGAATCCTATAAAGATACGAAACAGTGATATACGTTACGTTACGAGAAAATAGTGATTGCCCAACATTCTAAAACCCGGGCTCTCTCTCTCTCTCTCTCTCTCTCTCTCTCTCTATATATATATATATATATATATATATATATGTACGCATATATATATATATATATATATATATATATGTGTGTGTGTGTGTGTGTGTGTGTACGCATCGCTCATTCCGTAATGAATTAGAGCATTCTGGCTATTGTGCGTGTATAATGATAATATAAACGCTAAAAAGTCTGTCTTCTTCTACTGAGTGCCCATAGGCCAGAGGTAGAATCGCCGACTGACTCCAATTCGGTCGTGTTTCAATCCTGGGTTAAAAGAAATCGGAGTCTAACCGTACTGATAAGCTGTGATACAGCGAAACAGATCTGTCTGCGGATATATATATATATTACAAGAAAGTGGAAGAACACGTAGATTAAAACCTACTGTTCAAGCCTTTACTTTTATAAAGATTGCTCGATGCAGAGTAGAGCTTTAAAAAATTATTTTACTAAAATAAATGACTGACACAATATTTAATTGTTGTTCTTAATACAATATAACTAAGTATAACAAAATTATTTAATCCTAATTCTGACCTAAATATTCCAGCTCCTTTACCCAGGAGATATTAGTAAAAAAATCTATTGCTCAATAAAAAAATAATTAAATCCAACCTCCTGTTAGAAACTATTGTCTACCCATTTAAAATATAATATATGCATATAGTGTGCTATATAAAACATATAGCGTGGTATCTAATACACATAGCGTGCTATATGATACATATAGCGTATATATAAAACATATAGTATGCTATATAATACATATAGCGTGCTATATAAACATAACGTGGTATCTAATACACATAGCTTGCTATATAAAACATATAGTATGCTATATAATACATATAGCGTGCAATATAAAACATCTAGCGTGGTATCTAATGCATATAGCGTGCTATATAACATATTTGGCTATATAAAACATATAGCGTGGTATCTAATGCATATAGCATGCTATATAATACATATAGCGTGTGATATAAAACATATAGTGTGCTATATAAAACATATAGAGTGGTATCTAATACTCATAGCGTGCTATATAATACATACAGTGTGCTTTATAATACATATAGCGTGCTATATAAACATATAATGTGCTTTATAATACATATAACGTGCTATATAAAACATATAACGTGGTATCTAATGCATATAGCATGCTATATAATACATGTAGCGTGCTATATAATACTCCGTGGCATTTTTTGTTTTTGTTGTTTCGTCCCAAGCAACGTAGTAAAGCCACTAAGACGCAAGCGATTACTACGTGTGGAAGAATTAGAAAGAGAAACATTGATAATGATCGGAAAGGGAATAACCAAGGAAACAGCAGTTAACGACTGACGCGGCATTTACATTTTTGCAGATTAAAGTTGGCTGAAAAAACATAGAGGCGAAATGGAGTTCCACGTGAGAGAAGCACGAGAAAAGAAACTGTTAACATAGAACTTACGGCTACATCTAGCCAGCTCAGCTGTTAATGAAAGCGAACTCGACACTATTCTAGTTTCTCTTCAGGATATAGGCAATCATGGCCCGCCACATCTTCCTGTCTCTTGTAGCTCTCAATAGCCTTTGTCTTGGTATTTTTCCAAACCCAGCTCTGCCATCCATCAAGTATGCCACGCGCTGTTTCCCCCGTCTCTCTTTCCCTCTATTTGCCCAGTTCTTACAATAGTGCAGAAAATCGATAATATATATATATATATATATATATATATATATATATATATATATATATATAAGGCAATATGTTTGTGTGTGTGTCTGTTTATCTGTCTGTATGTCTGTATTTTTTTCTCAGCCCTTTTATTTTAGTTTTTGCTTCAGGTTTGGCTCTAAGTAAGCATAATTGTAGTTCTTCGTCTCAGAACTTTTACTCAGAGGACTTATTTAGCCTTCAAAATTCAGTTTAGAGACGAAAAACTTATTTGATATCGAGACCAGGAAATCAAAATTTGACTTACATCCATTCATTTTTCTTTCAGTCTACGGTTTCGCTTTAACTGAAAACAACAATTGATTTTTATTCTTTCGTGCTAACGTCCAAAGAGTCTGAGCTCCAGGACCATGGATTAGTTTTAAAGCTTTCATTACACGTGAGCAACGCCGGACTATACTGCTAGTATATATATATATATATATATATATATATATATATATGTGTGTGTGTGTGTGTGTGTGAGAAAGAGAGAGAGAGAGAGCGAGAGAGAGAGAGATTAAATAAATTGCAAACAGTGTATCTGCTTATTTTTATTAAAACCCGTTTATACACACGGATAATCTTTCGCGTATTATAATTGAAAGATGTCAGAAATAAGCTGTAACGTTGACAGATGTTATTATCATTCATTTCTCAAGGTGCCCAAGTACTTTCAATTTCTTTCCGAGATCATCTTCAGGGGTATGAGTTATGGTAACAAAAATTAACCGCAAAAGTGTGTTGCTAAAAATTACTGTAATTTTTTTCCGCTTCAAATATAATTTTTGACAAATTGCTCGCGTACATTAGAACGTGAAAATTATACAAAATGGAATTTTTTAATATGTTTTTTTATATGTCATGCACGTGTTAAAGCATAAAAAACTGTTCTTTTTACAAACATTTTACAACATTACTACAGTATTCATAACTAATTGTATTAATTGACGGCTTAAGTGTTTTAATGAATATTGCCTCGAGAATCTGTAGTTTGCTTTCGTTGTTTTCTTGGTATAAGATAGTTGTGTTATCAATCAATATTTTTTTTATATTGTGAGTGTAGACAGGAATGCTGTTGTAGATGTTTAGAAATCGACGAATGGTCAGACAAATGTAATGTAACACGTCTAGTTCATGTAGTTGTTGTAAATCCATCATATATATATATATATATATATATATATATATATATATATATATATATTCTTTTTTTATCGGAGATACATTCTCCCAAGGGACTTCAATATCGTTCAATTGTAATGCGCGAAAGAACAGATTCTATTAAAAATAAGCAGACACACTGTTTGTATTTCATCTGACATGTCTTAAAAAATTTGATGCTTAAATACACAAATTTAATTTAATTTAACTTAGTGAGGAAATAGCCATTTTGAACATGTACATTTTAAGGCATGCATTCTTCAACCCCTTCTAAACAGAGAATGAAGAAATATCTAAGACCAGAAGTTAGTTTAGGTAAGTGAAGGAGATGTATTGGTTTTCATTGGGTTGGGCTGAAGGAAGGAGTTAGTAGTAATTCTTCCTTGGTAGTGGGTTAGCCGTGTAGGTGGTGTGGAGGTAACTGCTAGGTCAACTTTTAAAAAAAATTGATTTTTTTTATCGGAACAAACTGGAGGAATATGATAATTATTGTAATTTATATTAATTTCTATGGCGATACGTACTTAAGGAGTATATTTTTGTCTTGAAATTTTAAAATTTTAATTTCTTCTGTCAAACATAGATTGCACCTATCTCTTAAGCTATTAGGGTCCCCGAATTTTCCTGCCTATATATATATATATATATATATATATATATATATATATATATATATCCCATTTTACTAGTTTATTTTAATGACTTCGCTCACTCGAAGGTAAGAAGAGAGCCTAATATGTTCTTTGTAAATAAATACTTAACTGTTTTTATAGGAATAAGTGAATAGCGAATAAGGGGAAAAAATCGAATAATATGCATAATAACCTCCCAGACATTCATGTGTCACTTCTAAAGTAAATACATAAAAACGTCTGAATATCAAGCATCAGACTTAAAGTGCTTTTGACAGCGACCATAATGAAGTGTACCACTTTTGTTGTGTTTAATAGAGTCTGTCTTTAAAAAAGGCTTATCTTAAAAAAATAAATAAATCCTAAATAATACTCAACATATGGCAGAAAATTATCCCAATTTTTTTTTTTTTTTTTTTTTGTGGATAAGTGTCTTCTAAAAACAGTTTCCCTTTCTTCTTGTGTTGATGTACACTGTACTCTGGAAAATAACTTCTTTTTTTTACCTGGTTTCGAACACATGTCTCTGACAGACAATTAGCCACGGCACTGATTTCGACGTCGCAATTTTGGCCTTGGGCCAAACTTATCTATTACGCTCAAATGTATTATCTTACGAGTCGTTTGAGTTTGAGTTTTGTTTAATGGCATATCAACATCTCTGTATTATTTAATGCAAAAAAGTTGAGGTTTTAAGGTATTTTTTAATGTTCAGTTATAGTGAGAAGGTTGATTTAATAAGATTTTAATGAAAATTTTTTGCTTTTATTTTTTTCATTTTAAAAAACTGAAAATGTCTTCTAGCTTTTTATTCAAAAATGTTTTGCTGAGAAATTTTTTCCTTCAAAAATGTGTTATGGTAATAATTTTTTCTTCAAAAATATATTGTCGTTAATACTTTTCCTTCAAAAATGCATATTTTTCTATAAAAATCCATTTTATGTATCAGTCAGTTAAATGCCATACGTGATACACGCTTGGGCGATCATGTCTCGAAAGAGACATGACTGACTGGGCAGAAGATTATCCAGCAGTAGGTTGCCATTGCTTTCTGCAGTAGACTGGTTGCCGACCAAGGCTATAGAACCCAGTCTGTCCTGCTATTTAACCCATAACTGGAAGGAAGAGATGGATTAATACCTTTCCCAAGGGTATTTGCTCGTAAGTGAATACAATGGATTCAACTGGAATTCGAACTCGGCTCCCCGGTTTCTTGTTCCGAGCCGATATCCACTGTACCACATGCAAAATACTTTGTTGTGGAAATCGAATTTAGATTGAATGAATATATTTCTATAAAAGTGCATTTTATACTTTCATAGTCTTTTGACCCCAGTTCGGGGGTTGACTATTTGGCCATAGCTGGGACCCTAACAGGTGCTACAACTTCCGGTCAGAGTAAACCTGGGAACAACAGTAATTAAAAGGTGGTTCCATGCTCCTCACAATCTTCTAAACAGAGGACCTGCTACCGGATGCAGTTTACCGTCATACCCAGGACCTCTTACGAGAGGGCCGTGCCGTCAAAAATGATGACAAAATATTTATAGTTATATTCGGCCTAAAATGAGGCAACTTTATTAATGTACCTACTATTGAAAATTTTACGTTAAGACATAAGAAAAAATAATCTAAACCCCTGAGCGTTACAGGGATATATATATATATATATATATATATATATATATATATATATATATAAAAAACAGCCCACTACTTGAAAAAATTATTTAAAAAATAAAATAATAAGGCACTGTTAAAGAACAAACACACAGCAAGAGCTTTCATAAGTGGCAGTAAAGTTTAATAACTGGTAGTGAAGAGAATGAGCTGAGCCAACGCTGCCTCGCTATTCTCTCCCCCCTCTCTCTCTCTCTCCATGAGCGTGACATGAGGAATATCGTATGTATACACTGCGTATATACAACACGTTAAATTTTCTCTTTTCTGATTTATCGATCCCAGTCAGAAGCAAGTGGATGTGTCTAAACCCACTGATGAGCTGTGATACAGCGAAACAGGGTTGTATGTGAATGACTAATATATATATATATATATATATATATATATATATATATATATAAAGGCTAATATATATATATATATATATATATATATATATATATATTTTCATCCGCAGACAGATCTGTTTCGCCGTATCACAGCTTATCAGTACGGTTAGACTCCCATTGCTTTATATATATATATATATATAGCATAATGATGATCCACGTATACTGTCTTAATATGTATAGGAAAAACTACTAAAAAGTTTTAAGTTTAAAAATGTATTTTTTTGACAGTATTTATTTCTATTATTATGTATATATATTTGATATTTCAGACCGGCCTCGGCCTTTCATAAAAAACAAATGATTTTAAAATTTTAAAATCATTTGTTTTTAATTTTTAATTTTTAATTTTTAAAATTTTGTTAATTTTGAATTTTTAAAAATTTTAAAATCATTTGTTTTTGATGAAAGGCCGGGGTCGGGCTGAAATATCAAATATATATACATAATAATAGAAATAAATAAATACTGTCAAAAAATACATTTTTAAACTTACAACTTTTTAGTAGTTTTTCCTATATATATATATATATATATATATATATATATATATATACATATTATAGAGGTCTTTATTACAAATGGGATGATTTACTGCTCTCTGATAGGCGTTCACACTGATTAGGAACTTGGCGCAAATATGTCATTATTATATAAGCGATTTTATTTCTTCAGGCCATTAGTTGTCGCATATGTTTTTCATATTATTATTCAGCTAAAAAAACAAGATCACTCAAGGTGGGGGTTTGTTTTGGGTACTTAGAAAGAGGGAGTAAGAGGTTCATTTTATGAGAATAAATAACAATTATTTTTTGTTTTGAAAAGGTTCATTAGTGATATTTTTTAGCTGCATATCAACTCCTCTATTGGTTATCCAATCCCAAAATTGGACACAATTTTATCTTTAATTAAATATATTTTGAATGGAATTGTATTTCTTCAACTACATATAATATTTATTGTGAATGATTTTACTATAAAATACATTGCTTTTGTCTTTACTATAAAAGTTAATCTTTATACTTTCATAAGGTTTTTTTTTTTTTTTGGAGGTTCACTATTTCCCAGCGTTGGGACCGTAAGAGGTTATAACACTTCGGATTAGGATGGACCTGAGAACAGCAGCAATTAAGAGATGGCCCCACGCTTCCCATAACCTCCAATCTCCCAATCAGCGGCCTTACTGGTGGGGGAAGTTTAACGTCATACCCAGGACTACTTGATAAGATAAAAGAGAGAAATAATCGAAGAAGTATCGGGAGGTTAATCCACAATTTAGCATTTCTGGAAAAAACGCATTCTGAGTAGAACTGACTTTTTACCAATGGAATACGGCGGAATGAGGATAAATTGACTCTATGTACGAGGGGCATTCAATAAATAAGGTGGATTTTTCCGGTATAAGGACTTCTACGAGGGTCATTCAATAAATAAGGTGAATTTTTCCGGTATAAGGACTTCTAGGAGGGGCATTCAATAAATGAGGTGGATTTTTCCGGTATAAGGACTTCGAGGGTCATTCAATAAATAAGGTGAATTTTCCGGTATAAGGACTTCTACGAGGTCATTCAATAAATAAGGTGAATTTTTCCGGTATAAGGACTTCTAGGAGGGGCATTCAATAAATAAGGTGAATTTTTCCGGTATAAGGACTTCTACGAGGGGCATTCAATAAATAAGGTGAATTTTTCCGGTATAAGGACTTCTAGGAGGGGCATTCAATAAATAAAGGTGAATTTTTCCGGTATAAGGACTTCTACGAGGGTCATTCAATAAATAAGGTGAATTTTTCCGGTATAAGGACTTCTAGGAGGGGCATTCAATAAATAAGGTGAATTTTTCAGTATAAGGACTTCTAGGAGGGGCATTCAATAAATAAGGTGAATTTTTCGGTATAAGGACTTCTAGGAGGGCATTCAATAAATAAGGTGAATTTTCCGGTATAAGGACTTCTAGGAGGGGCATTCAATAAATAAGGTGAATTTTTCCGGTATAAGGACTTCTGGGAGGGGCATTCAATAAATAAGGTGAATTTTTTCGGTATAAGGACTTCACAGGAGGGGCATTCAATAAATAAGGTGAATTTTTTCGGTATAAGGACTTCTAGGAGGGGCATTCAATAAATAAGGTGAATTTTTTCCGGTATAAGGACTTCTAGGAGGGGCATTCAATAAATAAGGTGAATTTTTCAAGGTATAAGGACTTCTAGGAGGAGCATTCAATAAATAAGGTGAATTTTTTTCGGTATAAGGACTTCTGGGAGGGGCATTCAATAAATAAGGTGAATTTTTTCCGGTATAAGGACTTCTAGGAGGGGCATTCAATAAATAAGGTGAATTTTTCGGTATAAGGACTTCTAGGAGGGCATTCAATAAATAAGGTGAATTTTTCCGGTATAAGGACTTCTACGAGGGCATTCAATAAATAAGGTGAATTTTTCCGGTATAAGGACTTCTAGGAGGGGCATTCAATAAATAAGGTGAATTTTTCCGGTATAAGGACTTCTAGGAGGGGCATTCAATAAATAGGTGAATTTTTCCGGTATAAGGACTTCTAGGAGGGGCATTCAATAAATAAGGTGAATTTTCCGGTATAAGGACTTCTAGGAGGGGCATTCAATAAATAAGGTGAATTTTCCGGTATAAGGACTTCTAGGAGGGGCATTCAATAAATAAGGTGAATTTTTTCGGTATAAGGACTTCTGGAGGGAGCATTCAATAAATAAGGTGGATTTTTCAGTATAAGGACTTCTACGAGGTCATTCAATAAATAAATTAGATTTTTCCGGTATAAGGACTTCTAGGAGGGGCATTCAATAAATAAGGTGAATTTTTCCGGTATAAGGACTACAGGAGGGCATTCAATAAATAAGGTAGATTTTTCCGGTATAAGGACTTCTAGGAGGGGCATTCAATAAATAAGAATTATGAATTTTTCCATTATAAGGACTTCTAGGAGGGGCATTCAATAAATAAGGTGAATTTTTCCGGTATAAGGACTTCTAGGAGGGGCATTCAATAAATAAGGTAGATTTTTTCGAGTATAAGGACTTCTAGGAGGAGCATTCAATAAATAAGGTGAATTTTCCGGTATAAGGACTTCCTGGGAGGGGCATTCAATAAATAGGTGAATTTTTCCGGTATAAGGACTTCTAGGAGGGGCATTCAATAAATAAGGTGAATTTTTTCAGTATAAGGACTTCTAGGAGGGCATTCAATAAATAAGGTGAATTTTTCCGGTATAAGGACTTCTAGGGAGGGCATTCAATAAATAAGGTGAATTTTCCGGTATGGACTTCTAGGAGGGGCATTCAATAAATAAGGTGAATTTTTCGGTATAAGGACTTCTAGGAGGGGCATTCAATAAATAAGGTGAATTTTTCCAGTATAAGGACTTCTAGGAGGGCATTCAATAAATAAGGTGGATTTTTTCCGGTATAAGGACTTCTACGAGGGTCATTCAATAAATAAGGTGAATTTTTTCCGGTATAAAGGACTTCTAGGAGGAGCATTCAATAAATAAGGTGAATTTTTCCGGTATAAGGACTTCTAGGAGGGGCATTCAATAAATAAGGTGAATTTTTTCGGTATAAGGACTTCTGGGAGAGGCATTCAATAAATAAGGTGAATTTTTCGGTATAAGGACTTCTAGGAGGGGCATTCAATAAATAAGGTGGATTTTTTCCGGTATAAGGACTTCTAGGAGGGGCATTCAATAAATAAGGTGAATTTTTCCGGTATAAGGACTTCTAGGAGGGGCATTCAATAAATAAGGTGGATTTTTCCGGTATAAGGACTTCTAGGAGGGGCATTCAATAAATAAAGTGTGAATTTTTCCGGTATAAAGGACTTCTAGGAGGGGCATTCAATAAATAAGGTGGATTTTTCCGGTATAAGGACTTCTAGGAGGGCATTCAATAAATAAGGTGAATTTTTCCGGTATAAGGACTTCTAGGAGGGGCAGTCAATAAATAAGGTGGATTTTTCCGGTATAAGGACTTCTAGGAGGGGCATTCAAAAATAAGGTGGATTTTTCCGGTATAAGGACTTCTAGGAGGGGCATTCAATAAATAAGGTGAATTTTTCCGGTATAAGGACTTCTAGGAGGGGCATTCAATAAATAAGGTGAATTTTTCCGGTATAAGGACTTCTAGGAGGGGCATTCAATAAATAAGGTGAATTTTTCCGGTATAAGGACTTCTAGGAGGGGCATTCAATAAATAAGGTTAATTTTTCCGGTATAAGGACTTCTAGGAGGGGCATTCAATAAATAAGGTGAATTTTTCCGGTATAAGGACTTCTAGGAGGGGCATTCAATAAATAAGGTGGATTTTTCCGGTATAAGGACTTCTACGAGGGTCATTCAATAAATAAGGTGAATTTTTCCGGTATAAGGACTTCTAGGAGGGGCATTCAATAAATAAGGTGAATTTTTCCGGTATAAGGACTTCTAGGAGGGGCATTCAATAAATAAGGTGGATTTTTCCGGTATAAGGACTTCTAGGAGGGGCATTCAATAAATAAGGTGGATTTTTCCGGTATAAGGACTTCTAGGAGGGGCATTCAATAAATAAGGTGGATTTTTCCGGTATAAGGACTTCTACGTGGGTCATTCAATAAATAAGGTGGATTTTTCCGGTATAAGGACTTCTACGAGGGTCATTCAATAACTAAGGTGGATTTTTCTGGTATAAGGACTTCCACGAGGGTCATTCAATAAATAAGGTGGATTTTTCTGGTATAAGGACTTCTACGAGGGGCATTCAATAAATAAGGTGGATTTTTCCGGTATAAGGACTTCTACGAGGGGCATTCAATAAATAAGGTGGATTTTTCCGGTATAAGGACTTCTACGAGGGGCATTCAATAAATAAGGTGGATTTTTCCGGTATAAGGACTTCTACGAGGGTCATTCAATAAATAAGGTGGATTTTTCCGGTATAAGGACTTCTACGAGGGGCATTCAATAAATAAGGTGAATTTTTCCGGTATAAGGACTTCTACGAGGGGCATTCAATAAATAAGGTGGATTTTTCCCGTATAAGGACTACTAATACAGACAGAAGCTTACTTTTTAAAAAAAATTTTTTTTTACTTCTTTTTCAAAGAATTTTTTTTTTTTTTTAAGACTGAAAAAAATGTGAGTTTTGAGAATTAAAAAAGATGGCCGACCAAGAAGCATGATCCAAGATTGAACAGAGGTCAGTTATCAAGTTTTAGGGTGCAAATCAGTTGAAATTCATAGGAGAATGTCAACTGTGTATGGTGCCACATGTTTCAGCCAAAAAATGTTTAAAGAATGCCGGAGCATTGTTGAGGATGCAGACAGGCCTGGCAGGCCTACAGAAGTGAGGTCTCCTCAGGTGATCCATTCAGTTAATGATCTCATTCAGTCTGACAGAAGGGTGACAGTGGATAACATTGCAAGGACTTTGAGCCTTATTCTAAAAGCTATAAAAACAAACTAGACTATGCTAAGCATTAAATTGTTTTATTCCCAAAGCACAAATAACTAGACTATTCTAATCTCTGATTTATTTTGTTCCAAAAATGTTAAAAAATAAACTATTCTAATGTCTAATTTGTTTTATTCTAAAAGCAAAAACAGTTAGATTATTCTAAAAGCACAAATAATTATAAGGTCTAATTTGTTTTATTCTAAATGCTCAAAAACTACATTTTTCTCATGTCTTATTTGTACTGTTCGAAAAGCTAAAAACTAGATTGTTCAAATCTCTATTTTTTTATTCTGAAAGCAAAAACAACTTGATTATTCTAATCTCAAATTTATTTTATTCCAAAAGCTTAAAATTTAGCCTATTCTAATATCGGATTTATTCCATTCTAAAATCACAAACAATTAGATTATTATAATGCCTGATGTATTTTAATTTAAAATCTCAAAAAACTAGACTATTCTAATACCTGATTTATTTTATTTTAAACGCTCGAAAAACTAGACTATTCTTATATCTAATTTGTTTTATTTTAAACACACAAACAACTAAACTATTCTGATTTTTGATTTGTTTGTTTTTTTAAAGCAAAAAAGATAAGATTATTTTAATGTTTAATTTTCTTTATTCTAAAACCACATACAACTAGATTAGTTTAATCAATAATTAGCTTTATTCGAAAAGATCAAACAACTAGAATATTCTAATGTCCAATTAGTTTTTTTCTAACGGCTCAAACGACTAGAATATTCTCATCCTTCAGTATGCAGTGAGCACGTTTAAACCCTATTTTTACTTTTTTCCGAAGAACAAAAATTCTGTCTTATCCTATCAAAACTCGTTTGAATCCCGTAAAATTCGAATCTTCTTAAATCTTATATATATCCGTGGTATTCTAATTCAAATATATATTTGCTGAAATAACCCATAAATACGTAATTATTTTAATCTATCTATAAACCGTAGTATGTCAATTAAGAAAAATAAAACTGCACTTAAGTCCCTCAAAAATGGAGCTATTTTAATTCATTGAATAAGTTTTTTCATTCTAATCCGTCAAATAAAACTGAAAACAGTCCGATGGGAAACCTTAAAGAATCCACAATAATAAATGGGGGAGGATAAAAAAATGGGACATATATTATAGCAAATGTTTGGGAAGAATCCAGGATGGGTAATTTAGCCTTGGGGGGTTAGAGAAAATAGTATTTTTGAGTTAGAGCCAAATTACACAGATTTTTTAAATAAAACTATAGACATATTTATGTAAGTAAGTGTTCAGGTATGAAGTGCGATAATAATCAAAAAATGTCAAGATGTACAAAATGGAGGGTTGTGATAAATATGAATTGACGTAAATAGATTGAGATGTTGATAGAAAAAGAATGTGACAGATGTAAAATGCCTGAGACAGACATACAGATGTATATGAGGAGACTGAGATAGATAGATAGATAGATAGATAGATATGAAGAGACTGGAATAGATAGATAGATAGATAGATAGATAGATAGATAGATAGATAGATAGATAGATAGATGAGATAGAATAGATAGATAGATAGATAGATAGATAGATAGATAGATAGATAGATAGATAGATAGATATGAAGAGACTGGAATAGATAGATAGATAGATAGATAGATAGATAGATAGATAGATAGATAGATAATGAATAGACTGAGATAGATAGATAGATAGATAGATAGATAGATAGATAGATAGATAATGAATAGACTGAGATAGATAGATAGATAGATAGATAGATAGATAGATAGATAGATAGATAATGAATAGACTGAGATAGATAGATAGATAGATAGATAGATAGATAGATAGATAGATAGATGATAGACTGAGAGAATAGATAGATAGATAGATAGATAGATAGATAGATAGATAGATAGATAGATAGATAGATAGATAAGCTCGCCCCTTGTTTCCTGTTTAGGATGTGGTTTCCCGTTTTCTCTTCTCTCTCTTCAGACCTTGGTACTGGTGCTTCCGTGAGTTTCCTGCGATCTGGCCGGTTGGTGGCAATGGCTCATCACTGTGAGGGTACCGGGTTGGCAGTTTCCTGGTTGCTTCTTCCGACTGGTAGTTAGGAGCCCTAACTCTTGCGTAGCGTCAAGAGCGGCTGCTCTGATCAACAGTTGTATAATATCGGGGTTCTTGTAGTGCCATGTCGCGCATGGATAGGTGTCCCTGCAAGCGCTTTCGGTGGGAAACCCCGAGGCCACACCTTGTTGCAGCCCTAGCCAGTCTCCCTCCCAGCACAGATCGTGGGTAATGACCGCCTGTATCCTCTACCTTAGGTCCCTTTCTGCAAACAGAATCATGACTAAACAAATCAGAAATGACCCTAAACCAGTTAAATCCAAACAACCTAAACCCATTAACCTCTCCTTCACTAATATCCGAGGCATTCGTACTAACTTTCCTAGTGTAGAAGCGTTCCTGCATGAAAAGTCCCCTGACATCCTCGCGCCCAGCGAAACTAACCTCAACTCAGCTATTCCCTCCTCTGACCTCTTCATCCCTGGTTATCTTCCCCTTTTAAGGAAGGATTCCACTGTCCACATGCACGGGCTGGGTGTTTATGTCAGCGAACACCTCCCCATAACTAGGGTGACTTCACTCGAATCTACTGACCACCAATACATATGTCTCCGCCTGTCTCTTCTCAGTTCGGTTAGCTACCTATTCTTCCTTTACCGTTCTCCCTCCTCTCCTGACTGCTCCCTACTAGATAGCATTGCCGACGACATAGATAAGGCTATTTCCTATCACCCATTCGCCCACATATTTGTATTTGGAGACCTCAATGCCCATCACTCTGAGTGGCTTGAAAACGCCGTTACTGATCCGGCGGGCATTCACGCCATGAACTTTGCTATTTCCCAATCCCTTACGCAAGTGGTGGACTTCCCCACTCGCTTCCCAAGCACTCTCTCGGGTCATTCCTCACTGTTAGATATATGTTTCACCTCTGCACCTGACGCCTGACAAGTCTCGCAGCTTTGCCCTCTCGGCAACTCAGACCACGCTGTAGTCTCCCTCAGTAATTCTTTCCAATCTCACTCCCCCCAGGAGCCCCCTACTTATAGAACCTCCTACCTCTACCAAAAAGCTGACTGGGATGCCTTTCGCGATTTCCGCTGCGACGTCCCTTGGGGAAAAGTGTTTGACCTATCAGTTGATGACTGTGCCTCTGAGGTCTCGTCATGGGTTAAAGCTGGCATTGATGCCTTCATACCCACCAGGAAGTATTGCCTAAGACCTCATTCCTCTCCGTGGTTCTCTCCGGCCTGCTCAGCCGCCATTGCCCACAGGAACCATTACTTCCGTCTATTCCGGAGACAGCCAACTGATCACAATAGGCGCCTGTACACATCTGCTCGCAATGAGTGCAA
This sequence comes from Ascarosepion bandense, assembly GCA_037127315.1. NCBI lineage: Eukaryota > Metazoa > Mollusca > Cephalopoda > Sepiida > Sepiidae > Ascarosepion > Ascarosepion bandense. The sequence goes on from JBBBDQ010001689.1 coordinate 1,672,153, forward strand.
GAGAACCCTAAATGACGCCAAACAGTTGTTTGCTGAGAGAATGCGACAGCACATAGCTGACCGCAAGTTCGGCTCCAAGGACTATTGGAGGATTTGTAAACGAGTGCTCAACAATAGGAAATCCTCAATACCTCCTTTAATCCATGGATTTGAGGTTCTCACGTCATCTGCGGACAAAGCTGAGTGCTTTGCCCGCAGATTCTCATCCAACTCCACATTCGACTCGTCCGGAGTGCACCCACCCGACTTCCCTATTAGAACTGAGGCCAAACTGCACGACGTATATATTACCCCGACAGTAGTATCCAGAGTAATTTCAAAACTCGACCCCCATAAGGCGTGTGGAGACGATGGAATCCCAGTGATAGTCCTTAAAAGGTGTGCCCCTGAACTTGCCCCTGTCCTCTCTATAATGTTTAACTACTGCCTTTCCGCTTCCTGTTTTCCTGCATGCTGGAAATTCTCCTCAGTCGTTCCTGTCTTTAAGAATTGTGGTGAACCCTCGGACCCATCCAACTATCGCCCTATCAGTCTTCTACCGATATTCGGGAAAGTATTCGAGGCTATAATCAATGTTCATCATCTCACCGCCCACAAACTGTTCTCCGACAGGCAATATGGATTCCGCTTTGACAGGTCCACGGCCGACCTGCTAACAACTGTAACAGAGTACATGCTACATGCCCTTGATGAGTCTGACGGTTGCTCTGGACATCTCCAAAGATTTCGACAGGGTTTGGCACCCTGGCCTCCTATGCAAACTACGCGGTTATGGTATTACCGGTCGCCTGCTTGACCTAATCCAATCTTTCTTAAATAACCGCAAAATGAAGGTCGTTCTGAATGGGCGTGCCTCTTCGTCCTACAGCACGAATGCTGGTGTCCCACAGGGCTCTATCCTGGGCCCGACGCTCTTCCTTATTTTCATCAACGACCTCCCAGATGAGATCAAGTCCCAAGTAGGCATCTACGCAGATGACACTACAATATCCTCCCGCTCCAGTAAGAAACCTGTCGTGGCGGACAGACATAATCTCGCTGCTGACCTTGAGCGGGATCTACACTCTGTGGTGAACTGGGGCAAGAAGTGGCTTGTCAACTTCAATTCCTCTAAGACCAAGCTCTTGTCTGTCAACCAATACAGGCAACCTCTTCTGCCTCCCATAAGCATGGACCAGGTGATTCTCCCGGAGAGTAATACACTACGCCTCCTCGGACTTACCCTGTCCTCAGACCTCAAATGGAACCACTATATTGAATCCATAGCAAAATCTACTGCTAAAAAGATTGGGTCACTATGTCGATTCAGGATGTTTTTTCCACCTGAATCCATCCTGCATATATACAAGTCAACCATCCGTCCGGGCATGGGGTACTGCTGCCATTTATGGTTAGGTGCCCCTGCCGTTCTCCTCAGTGTTCTTGACAAGCTCGAAAGGAGAGTCTGTAATGTGATAGGTACTGATCTGGCGACTCGACTGCAGGCACTTTCCCATCGTCGAAATGTGGCCTCCCTCTGTCTCTTCTATAAATACTTTCATGGCTTCTGCTCGGATGAGCTTCAGTCACTGATGCCTCCTCATGAGGTGTTTACCCGTGCAACCAGACTGGCAACTGGGTCCCACCCGTTCACAGTCAGGTTAACCAAATGCAGACGACAATTCTACTCCTGCAGCTTCCTCTCTCGCACTTCCCGCCTGTGGAACTCACTCCTGTATTCTTGCTTTCCTGACGGCTACAACCTCCAGAAATTTAAATGCAAAGTTAATACTCATCTACTAACCACTGGCCTCTAGCTCTCTCCCCTCCCCTGTATAACCTTCCCTTTCTCTCCACCTATGTATCTGTCATTGCACCTGCTTTCTCAGCTTTCTATTGTTCCTTTCTAACTAGCTTGTACTCCTCACTCTTTTCTAATTAATCTTTCTACATTTATGTAACCCCCTGCACATCAGTGGCGTTTCTGCCTTGCTCGGGGTGAAATGATTAAAAAAAAAAAGATAGATAGATATGAAGAGACTGCAATAGATAGATACATATGAAGAGACTGCATAGATAGATAGATAGATAGATAGATAGATAGATAGATAGATAGATATGAAGAGACTGCAATAGATAGATAGATAGATAGATAGATAGATATGAAGAGACTGCAATAGATAGATAGATATGAAGAGACTGCAATAGATAGATAGATAGATAGATAGATAGATAGATAGATAGAATAGATGAATAGAATAGATGCAATAGATAGATAGATAGATAGATAGATAGATAGATAGATAGATAGATAGATAGAATAGACTAATAGAATAGATAGAATAGATAGATAGATATGAAGAGACTAGAATAGATAGATAGATAGATAGATAGATAGATAGATAGATAGATATGAGGAGACTGAAAAGTACAAGGAGATGAAGTGTGCCACAGGCGAATTATGCTTGGTTGAACAAGAAGTTTATTTTGTGATCAACTACCAAAACGATTGGGTTTACACCACTTTACTAAGGAACGTTGTGGTGCAGTGGATATCGGCTCGGAACGAGAGATCGGGGAGCCGAGTTCGAATTCCAGTTGAATTCATTGCATTCCCTTACAAACAAATACCCTTGTGAAAGGTATTTATCAGTCTCTTCCTTCCAATTATGGGTTAAATAGCAGGACAGATTGCGTTCTATAGCCTTGGCAGGCAATCAGTCTACCGCAGAAAGCAATGGCAACCTTCTGTGGGATAATCTTCTGCCCAGTCAGTCATGTCTATTTCGAGACATGATCGCCCAAGCGTGTTTCACGTATGACACTTAACTGACTGACTAAGGAACATTCCAAAAATGTGTCGGAATAAATTTTAAGTGACAGAAACCAATCAGTATCATGGTTTGAGATCTGTTGCTTTTAACGGCTTGAAATTGTCCTTGGTGTTCATTAAGGATGTTCGTTGTGGTGCAGTGGATATCGACTCGGAACGACAAATCGGGGAGCCGAGTTCAAATTTCAGTTGAATTCATGGCATTCACTTAAGCACAAATACCCTTGGGAAAGGTATTAAACCGTCTCTCCCCTCCAATTATGGGTCAAATAATAGGACAGATTGGGTTTCTGTAACCTTGGCTGGCAACTAGTCTACTGCAGAAAGCAATGGCAACCTACTGCGGGATCATCCTCTGCCCAGTCAGTCATGTGTAATTCGAGACATGATCACCCAAAGCGTATATCACGTATGGCACTTAATTGACTGACTGTTCATTAAGGTAGGGGTGAAAGTGAATAGCAGAGTTTATCAGAAAATGTTGAGAGAAATGTGTTGCCCTGGATGTTGGTCACATTTGGAAGTCACTGTGTCTTCGCTCAAGATGGAGCTCCTGAATACATGGCCGATTTGATGCAAAACTGATGCAAGACACAATTCCCCGGATATTTTGACATGTCAATTTAGTCTCCATCAAGCACTGACATTAATCCTTTGGACTTTGCAATATGACTTATATTGAAGGACGACGTTTTACGTATCTCGTGTGTCAGACGTAAAGTAAGCTTTTATGACGTCGTGGTACAGTTTCAGCGATGAAGTAGTCATGTATTTCAGTTGAGAAGAGATTAAGGCCTATGGTGAAAGCAAAGGTTGACCATTTAAGTTGTAAATATATGTAAAATATTGCCAATAAATATGACAATCAACCTGTAATATTTCATTAACCGAAACCTAAGACTTTTTAATTTTATTTCATGGTAGCATGAATAATGTTTAAAAGCATATGACGCCTACGGCGTTATATAAAAAAAGAGACAACTATCTCAGCCACACAGAAAATAAGAACTAAAGTGAAATAAATACTGATAGATCATAAAAAAGCCCACGCAAATTTATGCAGGATACTAGACTGTTTCCACTCTTTTACCGTTGAATCAGTTAAATGTAACCTCCACTTCTACTCGAATAGTTACTTTTCTCGCACTTCCCGCATGTGGAACATTCTTCCGTTTAATTGTTTCCCTGATAGCTACAAACTGCAAAATTTTAAATGCAACGCCGATTGCCATCTTCTTTCTCCTTGAATTCATTCCATCTTTAATCCTTTTTTCAACACTCCCTCGAAAATGTTTTTCTCTCACTGTGACCCCTTGCGCACTAGTGGCGGTCCTGTCTTCCTTGCGATGAAAGGGTTAAAAAAAATTATCAAAATATTTTTCCCTGGTACCCCGACCACACGAATTTATGCGTGCTACTAGATTGATAAATGATTACGGCTATGTCGTGTTGAATAGATCGGTTCCCGTTCGATCACTGAAGTTAAGCAACATCTGAGCCTGGTCAGTACTTAAATGGGTGACTATTTGGGAATACCAGGTGCTGTAAGCGTAAGAACCAAGAATGATCCACCGGTCCTCCGGGGTTGGGTGCAGGGCTAACAACCCTATCCCGTAAAAAACAGTTTGTTACAGCAACAAAAACGTTTTGCCCTATGCACCATCTGGGTGTGATGGATAAATGATGATGATGACTAGAATGATAATCTACTCTAACAGTTTCTTTTCTCGCACTTTCCGCTTTTAGAACATCCTTCCGTTTACTCGCTTCCCTGATAGCTGCAAATTTAAAAATTTCAAAGCAGCCTTAATTGCCATCTTCTATCGCCTTAAATTTCTACCATCTTTATTCCTTTTTTCGGCACTCTCTGTACCCTGTTTTTCTATCACTCTAACTCCTTGCGCATTTGTGGTGGTCTTGTCTTGATTGGGGTGAAATTATTTTAAAAAATCACAAAAGGAAAACGAAAGGATTAAAGAAATGCTACTTTCTTTATTTCTGTGGCTGACATATGCCGAACTTCTCATTTCTTTCTCGCCTTCTCTCTCTTTCTCTCTCTCTCTCTCTCTCTCTCTCTCTCTCTCTCTCTGTCCCGAACTCGCTTCTTCTTTCTCCCAGACTTCCTGCGTTCTTACGCTCCCTCTCACTATATTTCCCTATCTCACCTCATTCTATTTTGCAAACACTAACACTCTCCTTCTTACTCATTCCCTCTCGCTTTATCTCCTCCTCTTCTTCACTCTTTCTCTCTCCACCTTTTACGCATTTCCTACTCTATTCATCTCCTTTTCTCTCTCTCCCTCTCTCTCCCATTTTCACTTTCTTTCACCTTTCATTCCCTTCTCTTCTCTCACACAATCCCATAGTTTCTTCCTTCCTCACTTATTCTGCTTCAATTTCTCCTCCTCCCACTTCTCTTTGAGTACTAGCATTGTAACTAACTTTCTTTCTCTCTCTCTCTCTTTTTACGCGTGTGTCTCTCTAATCCCTTTTCTCACTTTCTCTCTCGACACATCTCTCACATCCTACACCCATTCTCGGTACATCTTCCACACATCCTCTCTCTCTCTCGCCTCTCTCTCTCTCTCTCTCTCTCTCTCTCTCTCTCTCTCTCTCTCTCTCTCTCTCTCTCTCTCTCTCTCTCTCTCTCTCTCTCTCTCTCTCTCTCTCTCTCTCTCTCTCTCTCTCTCTCTCTCTCTCGCTCTCTCTCTCTTTCTCTCTCTCTCTCTCTCTCTCTCTCTCTCTCTCTCTCTCTCTCTCTCTCTCTCTCTCGCTCTCTCTCTTTCTCTCTCTCTCTCTCGCTCTCTCTCTCTCTCTCTCTCTCTCTCTCTCTCTCTCTCTCTCTCTCTCTCGCTCTCTCTCTCTCTCTCTCTCTCTCTCTCTCTCTCTCTCTCTCTCTCTCTCTCTCTCTCTCTCTCTCTCTCTCTCTCTCTCTCTCTCTCTCTCTGTGTCTTGGGCTATTTTCATTCTTTCACACGCTTTCAATTTCCCTCCCCCTCTCCCTCTGTTCTTATTTTCTCTCTATTTCTTTTCATTCAGTCTTTCTCACATCTTTCTGTCTGATTCTATTCAGTTTCATTCTCTTTCATTTCTTTATCTACTCCTATTCTTTCTTACTTCTTTTCTTCTCTCTTCTCTCTTCTTAAAATTTATCTTCGATTCTCATTCTCCCTCTCACCCACTCTCTGTCTGTCTGTCTGTCTCTCTCTCTCTCTCTCTCTCTCTCTCTCTCTTTCTCGTTTTCGCATTCATTCTATTCTGTTCAGTTTATTCTATATTCCTATTTCTGCTTTTCAACAAGTACATACAAAATCCTAATTTCCTACAAATTTATAGCAAAAAATGTTGCCCTAATTATGATATTACGGAGGTCTCGTTGTGATGCAATGGACATCGTCTTAGAATGATAAATCGAAGAGCCGAGTTCCAATTCAAATTGAATTGGTTACATTTACTAAAGCTCAAATAACCTTGGGAAATGTATTAGCCAATATCTTCCATCCAGCTATGGGTTAAATAACGGAACAGATTGGGTTTTATAGCCTTGGTTGGCAACCAGTCTACCGCAGAAATTAATGGCAGCCTACTGCGGGAAAATCTTCTCCCCAGTCAGTCATATCTCTTTTGAGACATGATCGCCCAATCATGTACTGCACTTATCTGACTGACTGATGAAGTACGGGCAATGGATTTTCGTTTTCCTTATGATGAAAATATTTACACTACGTTTACAAACAAATTTCTTGCTTGCCTGACTCCATTGTTGCAGTTAAATATTGCGTTTGTTGATTAGTTGTTTAGAAAAGAAAATTGGGCGTGTGCGCATGTGTGAGTTTAGGTGTATGAGAGTCCCCTAGCGGGTCGTGAGTTTTTTGTACGCGATTATGTGATACGAAGAAAGACTTTAAAAAACAATCCAGTCATAAATACAATATATAAAGATGTATGCGCCTGTCGTAGCGATATAACTTCGTCTTCAGTAGCGAAAAAAGTTCGAGTTTTACTGGGTACACCATTAATGAAATATCGAATCAGACTAAGCGGAGCTGAGCTGACTAGATACATAATAAATATATCGAATTTGTATATATTAATGTAGGTACCTCCATTACGTCACAAAACATCCAGCATAGTATGAATTAAAAAGTTTCAAAACTTAATAAAACGAACTTTTTCTATCAAAATGTTTATAATATTATTAAGAAGAAAGATCAAAGTAATTTATATTTATTTTATAAAGTTCTTTAATCCCTTTTAACATGTTCGAAACTTTGGCAGAAAATTTTGTTTTGATTTGAGTTTGCGTGGCAGAAAATCTTACGACTGTTTACAATCGATTACGTAATCTTTTATGTAACTCACTTTTTCGGTGACACATTAATTTGGAAATTCTCGCAAAAATCAAGTAATTGTCGGATTTTAATGAAACTTTTAGTTATCACTCACAAATGAATAAAATAAAATAATTTTTGAAATTATTATTTTTTTAAAATATTAATGAAAATTTTTTTTTTAACTCTGTGACTCCACCTCCACGTAAATTCATGAAATTTTAATAAATTTTAATTTCTGCAAATTATTTTTTATTATTTAAACGCGCAACTCATGCGAGGAATATAAATCATCTATTTATTTATTTAAAATTATTCGGCACTATCCGAAAATCCGCTTCGAAAAAATTAAATAAAACCCTGATATAATTTAATTTGATAAGCTTTTAATTGCTGGAATAAATAATAACAATTAAAGACATTATAGTCTGAAGAAAAAAAAATTTTCGATTACTAATAAAATTTTAAAAGAATTGTTTTAATTTTTTTTTTATTATAATAATTCATAAAGTTTTTAAAATATTTTAAGATCTTTTAAATAACTGTTCTTCTTTTTACTTAAGAATTGATGATTATATTGCCTATCAACAAATTAAAAAATTAATAAAAATTTTTAACCCCTTATATTTTTAAAATAATTAAAAATTTGTTTTGTTTGTGTAAATAAATATCTTTATTAAAGTACGATATTCCATAGGGGTCATAACAAGTTTCCATAGGGGTCGTATTTATTTCAAAAGTTAACAAGTGTTTTGGATTATTCCCCTTACATGGAAAACGACAGAAACCGTACTTTGATTCTGATTCAAGTCTCTTCAAGACGTTTAAAAAAAAATCAACAGCCTATTTTGCAAGTCATTCCTTAAACATTTAAAGCAACTTTTACATTTTAATTCCTACTTTTCTAATTTTGTTAAAGAAAATAATGATTGTGAAATTCACAATTTGTAGAGGTACCTAAAAATAATATCAAAAATAGATATTAAAAATAAAAATTAATAAATACCATAACATTTAATAAATTATTGAGTTATCTCTTCCGTTATTTTCATAAAACATCTTCAAACGTAAGCCTACAACGCTAAACTAACTAAAGTTCCATCAAATATTGGATAATTGCTGAAAACTGTGTTAATTTTTAATTTTAACATAGTTAAAAATAAAAAAAAAACGATTTGTATGAATAAGATGTATACCAAATTCGTCTTCCATACTTTTGGCCGGATACTAAATCATCAGTTGTCGGCTGTTCTTAAAGTGCTGATAAGGTGTTGACAGCTGTGATAACAAGGCTACCGTAATTGAGGAATGCTTTTTGAAACAGTTTTCAAGCAGTAAGCAAGTAATTCTTTTTTCAAGTCAACTTAAATTAAGTTTAAATTTGGTAATTTGAAGAAAATAATGTGTCAGCGAGGTGTATTTTATTTTTGTAAGACTTTTTAAAACCGAGAATTGGCTTCTGTTTACAATCGATGAAAAATGGCGGAAAAGTTAATATTTTTTAAATGTTTTTTTAAATTTAGAAAACTTTTGATTCCGATCAATATAATTTTGGTTTAAAATACAAGGGTATTTTGCTTACTGGAATTACTAAATTTAATCCCTTGGCTTTCAATTAAAGCTAATTTTAAAGCTTGAAGATAACTTATTTATTATTAAGACTTTAATTTAAATTTAGGTATAGAAAAATGAGTGGAGTTACCTATTAATGTGTATCTACATTTATCTAACACAATATATATATAATCTCTAAGCTTGAATCCCATAAGGATAGCTGAAGGGATGTTTTCCATTCATCCTCGCGATATGTACCCTTGAAGTATCTTCTGTACTCTCCAAATTCTATAACTATTGCTTCGCTGTTTTCCTGGTTTCCTGTTTGTTCGAAACCCTCTTCTCTAATTGCAGTTATAAAAATATATGGGCAGATTAAACTTCTTTTAACTGGCAAATCCCCAAATTGAAATGAATTTGATTATTTTTGTCTAGTATACTAACAATTGTTTGATTCAATATTGGCCCATGTCTTTCTTTTTACTTTTTTCTTTTTTTTTGAAATTCAATTCTTGAGCTGAGGTGTATTTTTCTGACTAATTATAAATTAACCTTTCTTTTCTTTCTCCCCAGGTGAACACACACTTTCGAAGCCAATTCTTCCAAACCACCAAAATCTTAAAGAAGTCAAGCTACATGAGTTTTTCTTATCTCACTGACGGTTAAATGACTTTAGAAGCTGTTCTTGATGGGTTTTCGCGATGACTTGCAGTTTTGGCAAACTTTCCCGTGCCCGCCGCCCTGGAACAAGGACCTCTTCTTCCAGGTTAATTGGACGCACTGCCTGGGCGTCCACACGGGCTGCGAGGTACAGCATGCCGTGGCCAAGAGATGCGACATTACCGTCAACGACGTTCAAGAATGCAATGAGATCCACCTGACAGGTGCAACTAAATCTTTGGAAGCATGCAACCGAGAATGTCGACTTATTATTGGATTCGTGGTTGTTATCGTCGTCGCTGTAGTGGGCGCTTCCTACTTTGTTTGCAAGTAAGTTTTGTCCTGGTTAATTTGGTTTCAAATTCATATCTACTTATTCACTAGTTTATAACTGCCATTAAAAATGACAGCATATTTTGCTAGGTTTTTGCTATAAGAACGTTTTCATTTTCGAAAAATATTTTCTAAATATTGTATTTATATCATAAAATGAGTGAACAATTTCTCAATCAATGACAATATAAATCCAAACCCCAATAACACTAACAGTAATCCTTGTGTAACAACCTTTGAAAATAGCTTATTTTAAATTCTTTTCTGTTTTTAGAATTTTCTCATATGAATTTTGAATTATAATTTTCGTTGTCAATAAATTTATAAGTAGTATATTTGGGTGTTGTTTATTACTTAATGATAATATAAAGCAGACCCCCAATTTATGTCCACAACATTATCGGTAATCCTTGTCTAACAACTATTGAAAATGGATTATTTTAAATTCTTTTCTGTTATTAGAATTTTCTCATATGAATTTTGAATTATAATTTTCGTTGTCAATAAATTTATAAGTAGTATATTTGGGTGTTGTTTATTACTTAATGATAATATAAAGCAGACCCCCAATTTATGTCCACAATATAATCGGTAATCCTTGTCTAACAACTGTTGAAAATGGATTATTTTAAATTCTTTTCTGTTATTAGAATTTTCTCATATGAATTTTGAATTATAATTTTCGTTGTCAATAAATTTATAAGTAGTATATTTGGGTGTTGTTTATTACTTAATGATAATATAAAGCAGACCCCCAATTTATGTCCACAACATTATCGGTAATCCTTGTCTAACAACTATTGAAAATGGATTATTTTAAATTCTTTTCTGTTTTTAGAATTTTCTCATATGAATTTTGAATTATAATTTTCGTTGTCAATAAATTTATAAGTAGTATATTTGGGTGTTGTTTATTACTTAATGATAATATAAAGCAGACCCCCAATTTATGTTCACAACATTATCGGTAATCCTTGTCTAACAACTGTTGAAAATGGATTATTTTAAATTCTTTTCTGTTATTAGAATTTTCTCATATGAATCTTGAATTATATTTTTGCTTGTTAATATATTTTTATGTAGTATATTTGGGTGATAATTTTATTACTTAATGATAATATAAAGCCGACCCCAATTTTTGTCCACAACATTATCGGTAATCTTTGTCTAACAACTGTTGAAAATAGCTAATTTTAAATTCTTTTCTGTTATTAGGATTTTCTTATATGAATCTTATATATTTTTGCTAATTAATCTAAATTGTGTTGTTGCAGTGTAATGGATATCGGCTCAGGATATGAAATTGTAGAGCCGAGTTCGAATTTTAGTCGAATTCGTTTCATTCACTTACCTACAAATACCCTTGGGAAAAATAATCATCCATCTCTTTTCCCTCTAGCTAGATAGCATGACATCGGGTCTTGCCGCCTTAGTTGGCAACTAGTCTATCGTTGAATGAAACGATAACCTACTGCGGTTAAATCTTATACCTAAGAAGTCATGTCTCATACAAGACATGGTCACCCAGAGTTATATCACGTATGGCAGTTAACTGACTGACAATATATTTATATATAGTATATTTAGAGGATCAGTTTATTACTTAATGATAATACAAAACTAACCCCTGATTTATGTCCAGAACACTAACATTAATAGAAGTCCCACAATTGTTGAAGGGCATAAATTTTTAATTCTTTACTACTAGTAAATGTTTTTGTATGCATTTCCATACAACCGTTTCCTAAGATCAATGGCGAAAAATGCTTTCAATGAGTAAAGTCTGAGGGTTTAAAGAAATATCCTCCTTCTTTAAACATTGTAGGCTGACGCTACAGAACCACAAACAAAGGATTGTAACAAATAACAGAAACCACTTTACTTGAAGACAACCAAAACCGGAAACAACAAAAATGGACAGCATATGTGACTTGAAGAAAAAATAATGATATTTTTTTTATAATCATATAGTCTCAAGCAAGGCATTTTACTGCCACTGTTTTGCATGGGGTTACATTGGAGAAAAGTTATGAGAAAGAGTGACAGGTTATAGAGGGTGTTAGGAAGTGGGTAAAAGAAGGATGAATGTGGCTATAAAGTGAGGGATAAATTTATATATTGATTATAATGTAGAATTGATCCCCCACTTTATAACCACATTATAATAGTATAGGAATTTTTTTAAAATAATCATATCGCCCCAAGCAAGATATTTTACTGCCACTGTTTTGCAGGGGGTTACATAGGAGGAAAGTTATGAGAAAGAGTGACAGGTTATAAGGGGTGTTAGGAAGTGGGTAAAAGAAGGATGAATGTAGCTATAAAGTGAGGGATAAATTTATATATTGATTATAATGTAGAATTGATCCCCCACTTTATATCCACATTATAGCAGTATAGGAATTTTTTTTAATAATCATATCGCCCCAAGTAAGATATGTTATTGCCATTGTTTTGCGGGGGGTTACATAGAAGGAAAATTATGAGAAAGAGTGACAGGTTATATGGGGTGTCAGGAAGTGGGTAAAACAAGGATGAGAATACTGATGAGAGTGGAGTGGACATAGAATGTAGCATGAAGAATAGGAGAAAGAAAGAAAGAAAGAAAGGAAGAAAGAAAGAAAGAAAGAAAGATGGAACAGGAAAGAAAGAAAAAAATAAGAATCATAGAATTTTTTATAATCATATCGCCCCAACCAAGGCATTTTACTGCCACTATTTTGCAGGGGGTTACATTGGAGCAAAGTTATGAGAAAGAGTGACAGGTTATAGGGGGTGTTAGGAAGTGGGTAAAAGAAGGATGAATGTGGCTATAAAGTGAGGGATTAATTTATACATTGATTATAATGTAGAATTGATCCCCCACTTTATAACCACATTATAATAGTATAGGAATTTTTTTAATAATCATATCGCCCCAAGTAAGATATTTTACTGCCACTGTTTTGCAGGGGGTTACATAGAAGGAAAATTATGAGAAAGAGTGACAGGTTATAGGGGGTGTCAGGAAGTGGGTAAAACAAGGATGAGAATACTGATGAGAGTGGAGTGGACATAGAATGTAGCATGAAGAATAGGAGAAAGAAAGAAAGAAAGAAAGGAAGAAAGAAAGATGGAACAGGAAAGAAAGAAAAAATAAGAATCATAGAATTTTTTTA
>JBBBDQ010001689.1:1690000-1697500 GCA_037127315.1 Ascarosepion bandense
CCTGCACAGTAGTGGCAGTGACATGCCTTGCTCGGGGTGAAACGCTTATAAAAAAAAAAAAAAAAAAAAAAAAAAAAAATCCTATTCAATATTCTTTCTGGTTTGTATTATATTGTGATTTCAGTTCTTCCTTGAGTTTCCTATATTTCCAGTTTGATATTTTTCTGTTTTTTCTGTTCTCTCGCAAGGTAGAGATATTTTCGCTTAAAACCATTTTTAATCTTTTATCTAAAAAAAAAAAAAAAAATGACAGTGCTTTCGCAATTATCCGGACACCATGGGACAAATGTTGAAAACATATCTTCGGATAATTCAAAATTCCACGTAACTGAATACCCAAATTATCAAAAAAGGTTAAAGAAATTGACCGAAATTTTTGTATTCATATCATCAAATAACATTTTTGAACGATTCGTTTAATTATGCTGTCTTGTTCTGTCACTTAAGTTGCATACATGATATACGTTTGGACGATCATGCCTCGAAACAGACACGACTGACTGGGCAGAAGATTATCCCGCAGAAGGTTGCCATTAATTTCTGCGGTAGACTGGTTGCCAACCAAGGCTAACGGAACTCAATCTGTTCTGCTATTTAACCCATTGCTTGAGGCAGAAGGGACAGATTAAAACCTTTCCCAAGGTTATTTGCGCGTAAGTGAATGCAACAAATTCAACTGGAATTCGAACTCGGCTCTCCGATTTCTAATTCTGAATCGATATCCATTACACCACAACGCACATCTGGTTACTCAGAGAAAAAAATCACTTTGTATATTATACAGAAAAAAAAAAGAATTTTCTGTCTCTTGAATAGGCTCATCAATATCCAATAATATTTTATTTTTCAGAGAAACAGTAAACAGAGACAACAATACAAATGAAATAGTATTAACAATAACGAAAGATTTATTCCGGACATTTTTATAAAAGGATTGAAAAAAATGTCCTGATAATTCGAGATTAAGGATAATACGTAAAAAATAATAATTCTATATATCAATTTCAAATGCTTTGTTTAAGATTTTGTTCAGTTTATTCGTATGAGAATATGCGTCACCTTTTGTTCTTTTCTGACTGGTCTGGATTAAATTAGATGTATTTGTAAGAGATGATTCTGGTTGAAAGCGTAACCAGCTTAAATATTCGTTAAACATGATCATTACTTTGGTGTTTGAAATTAATTATTGGGGCTGTTGAACCCAACATGGGCAATATCATTTCCTGCAACAAGTTCCGGTCGATCTGGTGTCAGCGTCAACAGCTACCTGCACCTTTAATGTCGGCTTCCATATCGAAGCAACTACTGAGTAGATATGAATTAAATGGCTGGTATTGAGATTCAAATTTTGTTAACTGCTGCAATACAGTCTCATTTAGTCTATCTATTTTTCCCCAACATGCAGAGACCTTTTTTTTACCATATGAAGTCAAGCGTACGAAACATCAAAATGCAAACGAACAGTAACTGCAAACTCAATACGTCAGCCATGTTGAGAGACGAAATTATGAATAGAATATTGTCGTGTATTCACCTTTACGATGGCATTCCACGGATTGAAAAAACACCTGCGCCATTTTGTCGAATGGAGATCAAAACGAAAGAAAGATGACAACTGGAAAGACTGCATTAGTTTCAGAGGGTGACTTGATGGGTTTGGGAGGATGAGTAATGAGCGACAAAAAAGGCGGTAAGGGTGGTTGGCGCGGAAAAGGAGTAAACCACCAGGCTACAGTAGAGACAGGCTGAATAAAAATAATTAAAGTTTAAAAATAAATAAATCAAACATGAAAGATCGATAAAAAGGAATAATAGTAGAAAGGTTCGTCGAAATATTTTGTCACAAAAAAGCAAAAGTAATCAGTCTACCAAATAAAAGAATAAAAGAAAACATAAACACGAATATATATATATATATATATATATATATATATATATATATACAAAAATCTAGAGTGAGCCAAAACCAACCGCGGTTTCACACTACGGATCGTCAGGGCAAAGGCTTTGCCCTGACGATCCGTGGTGTGAAACCGCGGTAGGTTTTGGCTCACTCTAGATTTTTGTGTGTTTTTGCTCTACTATTGTATCTTTTCTTTCGTACTTTGTATTGAGCACTTTTTCTTGTGTTTGGTTCCGTTTGGGGTTTTTTCTTTACTGCGGAGTATTGAATGTTTTGTTCTTGTTCCGCGGGTTTCTTTTTTTTCTCCCCATTTATCCGACGTCTTAGTACACCGGATTGTAACGGATTTAGGTTCTGTTTGTTAATGGTTTTTTCGGAGGTTTATTTTAGTATAAATTTACGACCGACATACTTACAGAGTCTATGTAGTTATTATTATATATATATATATGTGTGTGTGTGTGTGTGTGTGTGTGTGTGTGTATTTATATATAAATCTTTATAAATATATATTTATGTGTGCATGTTTGTATATATATATATATATATATATATATATATATATATATATATATCCAACTCAATGAAAAATAGAAATGTTTTACTTTTAGTATGCGTTCATCAGAGATATTGATAAAAAGAAATATAAATTTCTATTTTTTTCTTGTTTTTAATGGATAAACCTTGCTTAATGTGCATTCGACTTGTTAACCAAACTTGGCGTCACAAATTCAAGGAGAGAAGGGAGCGTCTATTCTATTTTCCAAGAAATGAACGAATTCCAAGCCGAGCTAAAAGTAATGCTTTATATGTGAACGTATAATCAAATCTAGTTAGTCGATATAGGGCTCAGATGATAATGGATATTTGCATGTGTATGTGTATGTTTTTGTATTAATAAGTTTGACCTAGATCTGATCCCAACTCCCATATATATATATATATATATATATATATATATATATAATATATTTTCTAATATATATATATATATATATATATATATTAGAAAATATTCTTGATATACAATTTCAATGGGTAATGCATATTTCACAGCACAATGATGACATTACGGCTCGTCAGACCCAAATGGTAGAACAGTTGATCTTTACAGTGGCAGTAAAATGCCTTGCTTGGGGCAATATGATTACAAAAAAAAAACCATCTCCCATCTCACTGACCTGCATTCTCTCTCTCATGCTCCTTTCTTCGTCCACTCCATTCTCATCCTTCTCTTACCCACTTCCTGACACCTCCTATAACCTGTCACTCTTTCTCATAACTTTTCTCCTATGTAACCCCTGCAAAACAGTGGCAGTAAAATATTTTTTACACAGACGCTCACATGTCCATATTTAGAATAGATATTTGTAACGGTAATTTACAAAAAATTTCTCACTTATTTAAAAAGAATCCCAAAGATAGAAAAATTTTTAAAAAATAGACGATTGATAATTGGAAAGAAGGGAAAAAAGAGAGAAATATATATATATATTCATATAGATAGGTGTGATCGTCAGACAAACTGAATAAACTTTTTAAAAAATTGGCTATATGTAAAAAAAAAAAAATTACAAAATTGATCAGTTTGTCTGACGATCGCAAGAGTGTGAAACCAGGGTCACAAACACATACCTCTCTATATGAATATGTCAGCTCTATCACTGATATTGAGCGCTTTCAAATAAGTACCGCGAATAAATAATATATATATATATATATATATATATATATATATATATATATTTATATACATACACATTTCAGACAAACATTTGAGTCTGACGAGCCGGAATATAACATCATTATGCGGTGAAATATGTATTACCCACTGGAATTGTAATAAATCAGAAATATTATATATATATATATATATATATATATATATATATATATATATATATATATTCTAAACATATGCTGTTAAATATAAGAGACAATGAATGTCTATTATGTTTAATCATGAGCCGTTCTAAACGTCGTATTTTGGCTTTAATTTCAGGTGAAATTAAAGACAAAATTCTCCAACAGGGATAATTTTTTATTAATTTACTTCTAAGCTTTCGGCTGACATGAGCCATCTTCAGAGAGGTTATTTAGATTGTAATACAATAACATCCACCATTCTGATCAGAGTACAATTAAACAACATTTCACTGAAAAAAAAATAAACATGTAGGCAATATCAGACAGATTTTGGTCAACAATACGGTGATCCTTACTCATACACACATTTGTACATCAAATCTCATAGTTAAATATAATAGACATTCATTGTCTCTTTTATTTAACAGCATATGTTTAGAAAATTATTTGCTGCCTCGATACACTATATATATATATATCTGATGTTTCTGAATTTGTTGGTAAGAGCCTCAGACTCCACACGAAGGCCTACGTCAAGCGCATCCAAGTGCTATTTTGGCCCTGGGTCAAGAGGTGGCTACTGGAAGATTCTTTTTTTAGCAATAGGACTCTATACAGTGCTACACAAGCAGAGGAACATAGAACATCCGGCCAGAAAAATGATTTGGCTACATCACTTCTTATATTTGCGTACATAAATCTCAAGACCGCAACCCAAAGATGAACTGAAAGCAAGGATTATGGCAGCATTCCCCAACTTAAACACACACACGCACACACTAATGCACTCACACACACACACACACACACACACACACACACACACACACGTATATATATATATATATATATATATATTTTTAATCATATCACCCCAAGCAAGACGAAAACGCCACT
Organism: Ascarosepion bandense; assembly: GCA_037127315.1. Taxonomy (NCBI): domain Eukaryota; kingdom Metazoa; phylum Mollusca; class Cephalopoda; order Sepiida; family Sepiidae; genus Ascarosepion; species Ascarosepion bandense. The sequence continues at coordinate 1,694,667 of JBBBDQ010001689.1, forward strand.
GATGCGCAGGGGGCTACGTTAGAGTGAAAAGACTGGAAAAGAGAAAAACCGGAAACCACATCGTAAACAGGAAACAAGGGATGAGCCTCTTCACCTGTTCAATAGACGTGGGTGGAGTGTGAATCGGGCGATAGTTTAGTCTATCTACTCCAAATGAAAAAAAAAAAAAAAAAAGAGTGACAAGATTGAAAAAGAGAAAAACCGGAAACCACAACCTAAACAGGAAACAAGGGATGAGCCTCTTCACCTGTTCAATAGACGTGGGTGGAGAACCGGGTGATATTTTCGTCTATCTACTCCATATATATATATATATATATATATATATGGAGTAGATAGACGAAAATATCACCCGGTTCTCTTAGTATATATATATATATATACTAAGAGTAACAATGACTCTTAATACATATTTGCAATTTACATTGACTAATTATATACACGTAAAAGGAATTTCTTTCAAAATCAATAAATTTGTGATATAGGTGTATATACAATCAGTAATTTATTCATTTATTCATTAGCTTTTTATTTACATATTCTAATTAAAAATATATTCATAATAATAAATGAATACATAATTTTGTCCATTACAGTTTTCAGTAAACACACACACACACGGACACCCCCCCGCACACACACACACACATATATATATATATATATAATATTAAATCCATTTCTACGAGGAAATCATCGCTTCTTCAGCAACGGCGATACAAAAATTTAATTTACTCAAATTCAAATGTGTTACAAGATTTTATACCGGTAGAAGTTCAATAAAACCCATCCATACACAGGAAAATAAAATGGGGTGGGATTAACAATTTTTTAATGTAAGGAAGTAAGAAGGGAAATACAGACAGATACCTATGTCTCATATTAGAAGACATACCCCTATATATATATGGCCACTGGTATGATGTTCTTATGATGGGCTTTTTTGCAAAGAGCCCTGACGAGTGAGAACATCATAATGGTGTCCTCACAAAACTTCAGAGTTCTTTTCTTTTTCTTGATTTCTCATTTCCTTTTGTTTTCTTCTCTTTTTCCTTCTTTCTTTATTAAACTTTTACTTTGCACGAACATTTTCCCAAAAACGGAAAGGAAATTTGATGCTTCATTAATTTTGTATAAAGTGTTTATCACCATCATTACTAAATACCTGATGAGACATTGCTTTTTCAATGTCGAAACAAAATGTACAATTTTGTAGTAGTTATTTACATGTTCTAATGCAAATGTTAAATTATATATATATATATATATATATATATATATATATATATTATGTTCCCGTTACGACTGAGATCTCTAGAGAGGAAAATTTTAAAAACAGTTACCACTTCTGCGATTTACGCGTTACTCATCAAAATGAATTGAGTTCTCTCGATAACTGGTGTGTGTATACATCGCTTATATATAACACGCGAAAATGTCTCCTTTCTCATTCCATGTGGAAGTAGGGGCTCCGACTGACACCAAATCGGTTGAGTTTCAATCTCGGCTGGAAGCAAGTGGATGTGTCTAGCCACATTGATGAGCTCTGATACAGCGAAACAGGCTTGTATGTGAATAACTAATATATATATATATATATATATATATATATATATGTACGTATGTATGTATTAAAACTGAAGTATAGAAAGACCCAGATATAACTTGAAGTAAAAATAGCTAAACCTCACAACGCTAGTCAAATACGCATATTATGCCAGGAGGAAAAGTGTGTTATTATGTTGTTCCCAGAAAAAAAATTACTAAATGAAAGAACAGAAACTATGTCCAAATGTAACCATATCAATAAATACCTACTAAGATCATACAATCATGAATGAATGTGTTCTAAGATCCTTAAGTATCTTCTCCTAATTCTGAAAATTGCACGTTCATAAAAGATCCCTGTTACGTGAGTGTTTAAAAAACGGTAACATCAGTTATTTTAAATAGTCTGAAGACACCGAAAGGTAGAAAACTAGGTTGTGTAATAACTCATTTTCTAAATGAAAAAAAAAATTTCAAAAACCTACAATATAATTGTTTTGAACAAACACTTTAAGACAACTGTGTACAGGTTTAATTTAATTATGATCCCAGACTGAATTAGGAGGCTTGCATCAAGTGCATTGATAAGGTAATGCTGCCCTGGGTTAAGAGAACGACTGCTGGAAGATTATCTCTGGTAACATGACTCTGCAACATGCAACGCAAGCAAGGGAAACCAGTCATAGCAATCAGACCTGTGACCTCTTTCATTACCCTTTCACCTGGCCACCTAACTACCCGGACTGCAACCCCACCTTGAAGAGATACAGGAGATTACCGGAGTCGTTTGGATTTATAAGTGGACAATGAAGTTAATATCCAGGAACGTCTCTCACCGGTGGGTGCTGATTAATGCCCACTTTTAAATTTGCATACACTCTTTTCCTGATATTGTAACCATAAATATATCATCCCTTGAAATTATAGTTTTATATATATATATATATATATATATATATATATATAATTGGAGTAGATAGACTAAACTATCGCCCGGTTCACACTCCACCCACATCTATTGAACAGGTGAAGAGGCTCATCCCTTGTTTCCTGTTTAGGATGTGGTTTCCGGCTTTCTCTTTTCCATTCTTTTTACCCTTACGTAGCCCCCTGCGCATCAGTGGCGTTACCGCCTTGCTTTGGGTGATATGATTAAAAAAAAAAAAAATATATATATATATTCCAGATACGGTTGTCCTTCATAGATTAGGTTTGTCTCGCCATGAGTTCATGATCATGCAGCACATACTCATATGGAGTAGACATGTTGTCAAACAGAAAGGCTG
>JBBBDQ010001689.1:1707500-1715000 GCA_037127315.1 Ascarosepion bandense
ATAATTGTATTTTAACATTAAAATTGCGGATGTTGCAAGTCTCACTCGTTGAAATGGTCACACGATCTAAGAAAATTTTACTATTTTTAAACGTGACTTATCCAAACTTATTTATAAATGGAACTTTGTCTGTGTGGGTGTCTGTGTCTGTTTGTGTTTCTATGTCTGTCCGTTACCTATAGACTCCGAAACTTAATTTACACAGTTGTACTATAAGCGTCTGCAAGTGTTCTTAGCTAGGTTTTGTCTCGAGGTACCCCCGAGAAATATCGAAAATCGATAATCAAAAAAATCGCGTTATAGAAGGAGTGGTCCGATCTTAATCAAATTTGATACACTTATAGACAAAGACATAAGAAACAATATTCAGAAGTTTTAAGGTTGCAGTTCTTACAATAGTGCAGAAAATTTGATATCGATATCAGGAAATCAAAATTTGACTAACATCCATTCATTTTTCTTTCCGTCTACGGTTTTGCTTTAACTGGAAACAACTATTATTTTTTAGTCTTTGGTGCCAACGTTCAAAGAGTCTGAGCTCCAGGATCATGGATTAGTTTTAAAGCTTTTATTACACCCGAGCAACGCCGAGCTATACTGCTAGTATATATACATATATTGGCTCTGAAAATAAATGATTTTAATTACATTGAACTCTCTGGCTGAATCAGTTTTAATATTTAATTTTTAATAAGTAGTAATAATAGGATCTCCTTTAAGATGTTACCATCACGCCACTTCCTTTTAGATTTATATCTAGAGAAAAATGAAAAACAACAAAGAGACAGTATTTGGGATAAAAAGATGTGGTGGGCTGTGATCGCCTACGTCTTGAAGTAACACGGCGCAACGAAGAAATGTTTTGTGGGGAGCAGGGGATGCCAGCTTATGTGCTATAGTTTTGCGTATTTTGCCACATGTTAACTCACTATAGAAAAGGTGACTTGGTACGCAATGCACCTTCCCATGTAGAAAGACTGATACACTTACGGGATTGGGCTTTGATAATCATAAATTTGATACTGTTGGGCTCAGCTTAGTACAAGGCTTTCATGTTATTGATCCTATCGTCGGATTCTGGAAACTGAATGAAGAATTTGTCCGTGGAATAATGCCATATTTCTTGATCTACCTGAGGTTAAGAACTTGCGATTTGCAACTACAGAAACATTTTTTTATTAATCGTATCACCCCAATCAAGGCGGTAAGACTACTGATGCGCAAGGGGCTACTTAAGTTTTAAAGATTGGAAAAGAGAAAGCCGGAAACCACATCCTAAACAGGAAACAAGGGATGAGCCTCTTCACCTGTTCAATAAACGTGGGTGGAGTGTGAACCAGGCGATAGTTTAGTCTATCTACTCCAATTGAGTAAGAAGATTGAAAAAGAGAAAACTAGAAACCACATCCTAAACAGGGAACAAGGGATGAGCCTCTTGAAGAAAGGACTGTTGACCATGTTCCCCATAGTTTATGAATATAGAATACAGCGCAGTACGTAATCTGTTCAATGATACAACGTCAAAAATTAACACTCACGACTCAGACACTGTACTGAATTTGACTATATCGTCAATACTCGGAAAAATATGGCCGCCTTTATACGTCGCATTGAATATTTTTAACCTTCTGATTGGTTAACCCTTCTATTGGTGAACTATCAAATGAGTCACCTCATGGCTGGCTTACTAGTATATAAGGGTACCCAAAGACTCCAACAATGACCACAACTTTAAATCCGCAAAGCCGGACTTACTTTGCTTCAATATCTCTGACAAGGTGCTTCGTAATCCCAATATTATAGAGATATGTACGAACAACCGTGGTGATAGCTCGTGCAGTGGTGCAGAGAGATGTGTTTGGCGTAGGTCGATAGTGCACTTATGTTTACCTGAGAGTAATTGTCAGGTTGAACAGTTTTGCAGCTTCAGTGTGCCAATCATTTATCAACTGCAGGTCAGATATGCCATGGGCCAGGAACGCACGATCATTGACGGAAAGGGCTTCCTGGAGATTCTGAGGTGTCTTTTGCTTCGTAGTGAGACAACGAAAGTCAAAGAGGGAGTCATCAAGAAGGCATTAGATGTACACTCAATTCGTCAGACATTGAGCTTCATTTAGCAGCTTGTGCATGAAGAGGTTAGACTACTGTGATAAATGCTAAAACCACACACACATGATAGATAGATAGATAGATAGATAGATAGATAGATAGATATGAACAAGCTATGATTGATAGATAGATATGAACAAGCTATGAATTGATAGATAGATAGATAGATAGATAGATAGATAGATAGATAGATAGATAGATAGATAGATATGAACAAGCTATGATTGATAGATAGATATGAACAAGCTATGATTGATAGATAGATAGATAGATAGATAGATAGATAGATAGATAGATATGAACAAGCTATGATTGATAGATAGATATGAACAAGCTATGATTGATAGATAGATAGATAGATAGATAGATAGATATGAACAAGCTATGATTGATAGATAGATATGAACAAGCTATGATTAGATAGATAGATAGATAGATAGATAGATAGATAGATAGATAGATAGATAGATAGATATGAATAGACTGAGATTAACAGATAGATATGAATAGACTGAGATATATTTAAATAGACATATATATATATAGAGAGAGAGGGAGAGAGAGAGAAAGAGAGAGAGAGAGACTGAAATAGATAGAAATAAGTAGTTGATTTACGAAGACGCATTTTAAGATGTGTCACAAGGACGAAAGGATGAGATACCCAATGGCGATTGAACTCACTACTAATAGTTTTTTAGCGAGACAAGCTTGCTATTACACCATATATGGAGGTGCCCCAGACATATAGATAGATAGATAGATAGATAGATAGATAGATAGATAGATAGATAGGATAAAAGATATGAGATATGATAGATAGATAGATAGATAGATAGATAGATAGATAGATAGATAGATAGATATTAAAAGACATAGATAGATAGATAGATAGATAGATAGATAGATAGATAGATTGATAGATAGATATGGAAAAGATATGATAGATAGATAGATAGATAGATAGATATTAAAAGACATAGATAGATAGATAGATAGATAGATATGGAAAAGATATGATAGATAGATAGATAGATAGATAGATAGATAGATAGATAGATATTAAAAGACATAGATAGATAGATAGATAGATATGGAAAAGATATGATAGATAGATAGATAGATAGATAGATAGATAGATAGATAGATAGATGGATGGATGGATGGATGGATGAATGGATGGATGAGAACAGAGATAAATATATAAATCTTTCAGTACATAAATTATGTAAAAATTGTCCGAAACCTTCATTTCTCCAAATTTTCAGTTATACTTTAAGCCATTATCAAGGATAAATTTTATTTTACTTTTAACTGAATACATAATTTTTACGGCCATATCACGTTGAATACACCGGTTCTCGCTCAATCACCGAAGTTAAGCAACGTTGAACCTGATCATTGCTTAGATGGGTGACCGCTTGCGAATACCAGGTACTGTAGGCGTATAGTGATGGATGTACGTTGTGGTGCAGTGGATATTGGCTTGGAAAGAGAAATCGGTGAGCCGAGTTCGAATTCCAGTTAAATACCCTGTATTCACTTAAGCACTGTTATCCTTTGGAAAGGTATTAATCCGTCCCTTCTCTTCAGTTATGGGTTAAATAACAGGGTAGGACTTTGGAATCCTGCCCTTAAAAACCAATTCCAATGAATCTTGATACTCGAAAAGAAAGAATTATTACTAGACACAAAACTTATATAAAAGACAACAATAAATTGTTGAAAGAAAAAGGTATTACCAACAATAAATAAATAAAATTTAGTTGGCAATAAATGACCCGCCGAAGTTGATATGCCATAAAATTAAAACAACCAGCATAATATATTATTTCTTTTTTTTTTTGTATGTATGTATCTAGATTTATAGAAATGTTTTATTTTTCAAACAAGATCTGTGTTCATAACTGATATTAATGAATTTTACCTATTTTTTAATTAAAAATTATTCCATTTCTTCGGATTTTTTACATGTATATGAATGCATTATATCTATATTATCGACGAATATGTTACGGCAATAGTTTGGTAGGGCTCCATGTATATCTAAATGAAAACCTAATAGTGATATGGTCAGAGTGCTGTAATGTGAACATTCTTGTTAAACATGTAGTAGTATATCCAATATAATTATTTACGAGTTGGGATTGATCAAGAACTCAGTTCTTTAACGGACATAAAATTCGTAAATAATATTGGTTCTCTGTAATTTAGTTATTGAAGGAGAATTATTATTATTTTTTTATTTTTTTTATTTTTTTTTGACAGTGAGGTTAGCGGTTTTAAATTTTTTGTCTGAGATAATTTAGTTTTATTGTTTTTGTCAACTGGAGTTGAATATTTCTTCATAACGTTTCTAAGTGTAAATTAATTTCGCTTATAGTTACTATGTATTTGATTTTTGTGGAAAATGTTTATATTTTGAAATATTATATTTCACATGATACAAAGCCAAATGGGTTTGCGGGTTGATAGTGACTGATTATCCTACACTTAATTACTCTGATGACCTGTTCATTCATAACAAAATACTCATACACACAAAAAAACTCATTCATCGCCATTTTCTCCTGCACATATCATACAACCGCATATTCACAGGGATCCTACGAAAACAGCCATCACATGAAAATATATACACTAGTATATTTTCTTTAATATAAAATGAAATGAGGTTATGGTGATTTTCTAAGAGCAGCTTAGATGTGGCACAAGGACGAAAAAAATAGGACACCCAGTGAGGATCGAACTCACTAATCAATTGTAATAGTTCTAGCGAGGTAAGCTTGCTAACCATTACACCACGTCGGGGTGCCCTACCCGGTCAATAGGTTATCTATAAAGGAAAACTAAACACATTATTAGTTATAAATTATAATTCATTTCTAAAAGCTAAATTGGCTCATTTCATCAGACCACATTATATTCGTTCCATTCGGGATAAATAATTCGGTAATAAAAATAGCGTGATGTATAAAGCTATTTATACATCATGAAATCTAACAAAACATTCAAAATAAAATTAAAATATATTAGTAGGACCCGTTTACCCAACAAAAAAAAAGAATTCTGTTTGTTCTTCCGCTAAGTAGAATCAAGCCTTTCACTCGTTTGGGGCAAGGAAAAGACAAAATAAACTACGGAGTGAAGAATTATTAAAAGCTGAGCCTGTCAAGATAGAAAAATGGGCAGAAAAAAAATAATGATGCGGAGGCTGGATATCTTGACTTGCCAATAATTTTCTACCAAAATCCACGCACACATTTATACGGTATAAATCGTGTTTCCCGAGTTGAGACTCGGACCATTATAGCGGAAAATTCTCGCCAGCTGCTGAAAGAACAGGTGGAGCAACCTCCACCCACCCACCCACCTACCAAAAAACAGCTTGGGTAGCAAATAGGCCCCCAAATTATGCAGATTAGTATGCCCCAAAACGTTCAAAATACTAAAAAATATGCGAACGAGAATGAGTTTTTAACCATTTTCGAGGCTTTAGATGCCAACCAGTACAATTTCCCTGCCTGACCACCAACGTGAAAACGCAGAAATGGATTCGGATTTTAAAGGAGGTTGGGATGAAAACTCAAAAAGCTTGTCAAGTTAAAAAGTGGGCAGAAACAAAACATAATGATGTGGAGGCTGGATATCTTGACTTGCATTATAACAAAAGAAAACATTATAATTTTCTACCAAAATCCACGCACACATTTATACGGTATAAATTGCATTTCCCGGGCTGAGACTAGGACTACCATGGCGGAAAATTCTCGCCAGCCGCCGAAAGAACAGGTGGAACAAAAAAAAACAGCTTGGTTAGCGAATAGGCCTCCAAAATATGCAGATTAGTATACCCTAAAATGTTCAAAATACTAAAAATATGTGAACAGGAAATGAGTTTTAAACCATTCCTGAGGCTTTAGATGCCATAGAAACCAGTACAATTTCCCTGCCTGACCACCAACGTGAAAACGCAGAAATTGATTCGGATTTGAAAGGAAGTTGTGATGAAAGCTCAAAAGGCTAAAACTCCCCAGCAGGATGTCTCCAAGATCGGGGTAGTAGAAGCAGTATCAACAGAAGTTGCCCCCAGTTTTCCCAACAGCATCAACAGAAGTTTGCCCCCAGGAAAAGCAACGACGGGATTTTCTGGTCGTTGCCAATAGCTTGTTCCCTAACATTAGTATAGCTCAATTTGAGTCGCTCGAACTAAAAGTGTTAAAAATTGTTTTCTGCGAAAGTTTCGGTTCTTCATTATATAGGGCACTAAAAGTACGTTTCCTATGGATGTTGACAGGAATTTCATAGACGGACAGATTACGTCTGACCTAGGCTCTGGGAGTCTAGGAGAGTTTGTTTGGGTCTTGTGGCTCGCAAATTTCCAATTAGTGTGTGCATAAAGGTATCACTGAAAAATGTCTATTAATGCAAAGGGATTGAGTGATCGGAGTAAGGCATCCCGCCTGCTTCGCGACCTCTTGTCATTCGCTTGAGATCGATGAGACTCACTCTGTTTACAACGTCAATGCTCGGGTGTTGACTAGAGACCAGCGAGCTAGGTGTGTTTTATCGCTGGTGAAGCCTATATTAGGCGTGAGGGTAGACCATGTCCATATTGATGCTAGATCTGGGGGTGATCGTGTTCGATACTGCGGTGAAAAGCAGTTCGTTTCGGATAGTTGCGGTGTATGCGTCCAACGACCAGAGGGAGAGTGCGTCTTTAGACTGTCAACTGGAGCAGTTCCTTGTGGATCCTGCGCGTCTATTCTCCATGGGAAACTGGAATGTCATCCTGGACCTAAAATTGAATAAGGGTTGGGGTGCTAGCGGGAAGGTGAAATATTGTTGACTGGTCAATCTGATCGGTGATTTTAGTTTCGTCGATAGATACCGAGTCGATCTCACGGGGAGGGTGATGTGGACGTGTGCTCTGAAGTGGCAATCTACTGAGGTGTTCAGCTACCTGGATAGAATGTTAGTGAGAAGCGTCGATCTAGATATGCAAGAGTGCCCCTCATTCTACTGATTAGGCTATTCAGACCATAAATTTGTTTGTGCTCGGATGACGTTAGGCTCTAGGCCTAAACTGGCTCGACATTGGAAGTTCAATTCGTCCTTACCTGACAGGCGGGACTTCCGGCAACACCTGACTTGGTTAGTGCAGCGGAAGTTAGTCAGGGAAGTTATTGTGAATAATTGGCTGCAGAGGTTTAAGGATGGGATTAGGCCTTTTACCATCGAATTTAGCCAACGATTTGCTCTAAATAAGACTAAAAAAGATGGAGAGTCTCAATGATAGTTTGTCCCAGGCGGATGCTTGGGGCAATTCTGTAGAGATAGGCCCAAGAGCGAGCTTCTAGCGAGCGCTACCAGGGAAAAATAGCTATACAT
>JBBBDQ010001689.1:1720000-1747917 GCA_037127315.1 Ascarosepion bandense
CCTAAGGCAGGTCGTGGCGTGTTGTTAAGGCTCCATTTCATTTTTTTCTATCTTCCCCATCATTCCTAGCGTTACATAGACAAAGTTCTCCTTAAAATATGGGCTGTACTTAAAAGACAATTTTTTGTATATCTCTTAAGCTGGGGTTTCCAGGTAATTCTTTCAATGTGTTGTTTTGTTCCTTTTTTTATCATTCTAAGTGCGCCTACTATTACTGGCACAACTCTTGTTTTCAATTTTCACATTTTTTCTATTTCAATTTCTAGGTCTTTATATTTTGACAGTTTTTTTTCAAATTCTTTGGTTGCTATGCTACAATCCGCTGAACAAGCCATATCAATTAATAGACAAGTTTTCTCTTTCTGGTTTTTAACAATTATGTCCGACCTATTTGCTTCAATTTTTCTGTCAGTGTAGATGGTATAATCCAATAGAATGGTGACATCTTCTATTTCTGTAACCGGTGCTGGGTGTTGTTCATACCAGTGTTTGCTTACAGATTTTCTATAGTGTTTGCACATTGCCCAATGTAAATATTGTCCCACTCTGTCGTGGCGATTTTTATATTCATTTGGGGCAAGTACAGATTATTATTATTATTATTATTATTAGTAGTAGTAGTAGTAGTAGTATTCTACTATTTCCTTTCATCTCTTTTCTTAGTAATATAACACTTGTTATTCTCCTTATCTATGAAAATAATTACTATTTACATTATCCGGGCTATTGTTCTTCTCTTTGTTGCCATTTGTACGACGTTTCGGCCGTTGTACACTCCGGCCTTCTTCAGGTACTAGGAATTTCGAACCGAAACTTTTATTACAATCACTGGGGTGTACGAACTCCGTTCCTTGCGTAGTAGTGCCTCTTCTGGTCGTCATGAGTTATCTCCCTCAAGCACTGTAAGCTACTTTGTTCACCACTGCTGTAGCCTGGTAGTGAACTCACGACTCGTTGGGTCAAGTCATACAAATGACAACAAAGATGAGGACAATAGACCGAATAATGTAAATACTGTAAATACTGTAAATACTACTTCATCTCAGAAATATAGACGAATATAAAAATATAAAAATAATGTTGGTTGAATATTATTATTAGGTATTGTTTTCCTTCGCTTTGATTTTTTTTTTTTTTTTTTTAGTTTGTCTGTCTGTCTGAGGTTAAGATATCTCGTTGAATGGATTGAGACTTTCAGGGTTGATTGACCTCGTTACTGGCACGAATAGCAGGAGCACCCGACCAGATGTGGCAGTAGTATTCAATACACGGGTGGATGGTAGGTTTATATATGTGCAGGATGGACTCAGACAGGAAAAACTTTCTGGCCCTGCACAGTGAACCGACCTTCTTGGTAGCGGATTTACCAATGGATTCGATATAGTCATTCCACTTGAGGTCCGCTGAGAGTGTGAGGCCAAAGAGACGTAATGTTTTAGGCTCAGGAAAGCTTGCCTGTTCCATGCTAATAGTGGGTAGGAGCGATTGTCTGTTATGGTTAATAAATAGCAGCTTTTTTCTGGAAGCATTAAAATGTACGATCAATTTCTTTCCCCAGTCCGCCACTGATTGGAGGTCCTTCTCATGCTCGACAGCGAGGTTCGCTTTGTCAACCACAGCAGATTTTTGATCGAGGCGAGAGTAGACGGTGGTATCATCGGCGTACATGCCTACTTGGGATCTTATAACATCGGGGATATCGTTAATGTCGAAAAAGCGTAGGACCCAGAATAGAGCATTGAGGGACACCCGTGTTTGTATGGTAGCTTTGGGAGAAATGTCCGTTTAATATTACCTTCATTGTGCGATTAGCGAGGAATGACTGGATTAGATCGAACAATTGTCCAGTTATACCATAGCTCCGCATCTTGTGTAGAAGGCCAGCATGCAAGGGCCCTGTCAAACACTTTGGAAATATCCAGGGCTACGGTTCGAGCTTCGGCATTTTTGTCGAGAGCCTGGTATATATACTCAGTGATGGTCGTTAGCATATCAGCAGTAGACCTGGTGAAGCGGAAAACATACTGTTTGTCCGAGAAGCGTCTGTGGGCTGTGATATGCTGAACCACATCGGCGTTGATAATGGCATTGAAGACTTTGAAAAAGATGGATAGGAGGCTGATAGGGCGGTGATTAGCGGGATCCGAGGGTTCTCCAGTATTCTTAAATATAGGAACTACAGAGGAAGTCTTCCAACAGGCAGAAAAGTAGGAAGCAGATAGGCAGAAGTTGTAGAGCTTAGAGAGGAGAGAGGAAAGTTCAGGGGCACATTTCTTCAAGACTATGATTGGGATTCCGTCCACTCCGCTCGCTTTATGAGGGTATTACTGGTGACCCGTCATATCAAGGTCAAAAGAATTGACCAGCTTAAGAAATACAACAGATTGAAATTTTTGGAATGAGGTGCATTGAGGCTACTTTTGCTCTAGTTTTTTTCTTTTTTTAATCATATCACCCAGAGCAAGGTGGTAACGCCACTGATGTGCAGGGGGCTACGTAAGACTAAAAAGATTGGAAAAGAGAAAACCGGAAACCACATCCTAAACAGGAAACAAGGAATGAGCCTCTTCATCCGTTTAATAGACGTGTGTGGTTACATTTGGAACGTTGCGATCTGTAGCATCGCCTTCATTTTGTCCAATTCAAACATCGGAATAATGCCTAGTATCCCGTCGCTTTAGTGCCCTGTGTTGTTTGGGCTGCAAATATTCTTTGAAATGTTCTTTCTGCTTGATGTGCAACTTGATAGAAAACACCTATAATACAAGATCTCTGATTGGAAACAAAAAATATTCATCGTCTGTTACCCCCTCCTGACATTTCCTATAACTAACCCCTCTTTCTCATCACTTTCCCCTATGTAACACCCCTGCGCAACAGTGGTAGTAGAATGCCTTGCGAGATGATTAAAGTGATGGTGAGATGATTAAAAACAAGCCACAGAGATGAAGGGGTGCCTTTCTGTTTATTCTTTCAACATTTATTTAGTTGCTGGAATTTCGACCTGGCCATTTTCGATGGGGCCTTTTCTATTGTATTACGGTTCCTCTCATCAACTTCAAATTCATACTTTTTACATAAGCATCAGTGAAGCTGAGGGATCACTTCATATTTTATTATTATTATTATTATTATTATTACAACAAAATGATTGATGTAATATTTTAAATATTTTTCAACACATAGAGAAGAGTGCAATGTAAGATAAAAAGAAAAGAAAAAGGCACAGTGTTTAACACAAAAAGTTTATTACAATCGACTGCAATTTCGACGAACATCTTAAGTTATACAGTCTAAAAAAAATACCCAGAATCCACTAATCTTGCGACCCTTAAAACGCATAAAGATAACTGCGGATGTAAACTATTAACTCCACGCCCCGAAGGAATGAACAAACTGACAGAAGAGTTTCGTGCGATTTATGCAAAGTTTTTTGATTAATTGCTCTTAGTAGATAATAAACAAACGGAAAATTTCAAAATGAGCGCGATCCCCATCATGTTACTCAAATATCGTCTGCATGTCATTCACGCTGGCTGCTTTTATTCGTTCCGCCGCATTGATTACCAGTAGTAATGATTCTCTCAAGACAAGTGACGTTTGTACAAAGACCTATAGTTTTTTTGTAGGTTTTTTTAATACTTCTTTTTACGTGTATACAATATTTAAACGTAACCTGAAGAAGACAGATATACTGTCGAAATATTGTTGAACATTGTTAAATACTGAGTCTTTTCTTTATTTTTCTTTTCTTAAATTGCGCTCTTCTATAAGTGTCTTTTTTATTATAATCATATCGCCCAAAGCAAGGCATTTTACTGCCACTGTTTTGCAGGGAGTTACATAGGAGGAAAGTTATGAGAAAGAGTGACAGGTTACAGGGGGTGTCAGGAAGTGGGTAAGCGGAAGATGAGAATACTGATGAGAGTGAAGTGGACTGAAAAAGGAGCAAGAGAGAGAGGATGCAAGTCCGTGAGATAGGAGATGACTATTGACTTTACATTTAAAGATAGATAGATACTAGCAGACATAGATAGATAGATAGATAGATAGATAGATAGATAGATAGATAGATAGATAGATAGATTTTTATTTATAATCATATTGTCACAAGCAAGGTATTTTCCTGCCATTGATTTGTAGGGAGTTATATAAGAGGGAAGTTATGAGAAAGAATGACGGGTTATAGAAGGTGTCAGGAAGTGGGTAAGAGAAGGATGGGAATACTGATGAGTGTGGAGTGGACGGAGAAGTGAGCATGAGAAAGAGGATGCAGGTTAGTGAGATAGGAGTTGACTATTGACTTCCCATTTAAATTCTTGAAGATTGTAGCTGTCGGGAAAGCAAGTAAATGGAAAGGAATTCCATAGGCAGGAAGTGCGAGAAAAGAACCTGATGGAGTAGAATTTGCGTTTACAATTTATTGGTTTCACAGTAAGAGGGTGGGACCTAGTTGCTAATCTTGTTGTTAGAGTAAATTAATATATAGGAGGTACCAGTGAGCTAAGTTCATCGGAGCAGAATCCGTGAAAGTATTTGTAAAGGAGATACAAGGAAACCACATTGCGCCGGTGAGAAAGTGACTGTATCTGAGCTGCTAAGTCGGAATCTATTACATTACGGATGCTGCGTTGAACTTTGTCAAGGATACCTAGGTGGGTAGCAGGAGCACCTGGCTAGATATTATCATTCTTCTTATTATTATTATTAGTAGTAGTAGAAGTATTTCAGAAGTAAATATACATTTGCGTATTCAGAAAGTAATTTTTCACGGTGTATTGTGAGTCAACCGACGAAGGCAGAACCAAAATTTAATTGTAGAAAACTGCGCCCAGAATTAGTTTATCATCTCTTTTCTCCGACAGCGTGACGTTTACTATGCATTCCACAATTTAATTAGAAAAACTCGCAAAGAAAGAATTTATGTTCCCCGCCGTGAGCTTTCGCTTCAGAACCGAATAAAATCTTCTACTTTTTGCAACAGTATTTTTAACCAGAAATAAAAAAAAACATCATTTTCCGAAAACAGATGATGAAAAATGAGTTTAGCATGTCAACAGGAAACTAAAACTCCCTGTCCAACTGCTTATGGTCAATGTAATGCCGAAGAACTGGTGTCAAACGGTATATTTACTACAGCCCCTCTTATTTCATCAAAACAAAACATGTAGCAATCACGTCAAGATAATTTCGAACACCCTTAATAGGACATTGTCTGGATTGATTGAGTTACATGACATTAACGTATTTCTAAATGGGCCCCACCTGTTATTTTATGTTCAGGTTTTAGAAAAAGAAATTGGTCACCATATCGCGCATATGTGATGTATGTGCCTGTTATATCCTTATCGGATTTGTGTGATGACCGATATATTGTGTTTCGTATATATCAACTACAGCATAGATTTTTTGGCATGTTCTTCTCTTACTTATTAAATAATAATAATGATAATAATAAAAATAATGATAATAAATATTAAACAGTCTTCATTGTTATTGATAAGGAGAATGGTAAGTATCAAATTATTGTTTTTACTGTTGAAACTCCAAAGAAACTAAAAATATAGAAAAATACCAAGACCTGGCTAAAGAGCTGACAAAGCTATAAAGAATGAGCGTAGAATTAATTCATGTAGTAATGGGTCTGTTTAGAACAACAGCTAGAAAAATGAAAGAGCGCTTTGGAAGAATTGTATTTGAGATCAAATTTGTATGCCTCCAGAAAACAGGCAACATTTATTGATTATATATAATAACTAGCAGTATAGCCGGGCGTTGGGTGTAATGAAAGCTTTAAAACTAATCCATGATCCTGGAGCTAAGACTCTTTGGACGTTAGCGAGAAAGACTAAAAAGCAATAGTTGTTTCCAGTTAAAGCGAAACCGTAGACTGAAAGAAAAATGAAGTCAAATTTTGATTTCCTGGTATCGATATCATATAAGTCTTTTTCGTCGTGAACTGAATTTTGAAGGCTAAATAAGTCCTCTGAGTAAATGGTATCATGGCTGAGACTAAGAACTACAATTATACCTACTTAGAGCCAAACCCGATGCAAAAACTAAAATAAAAGGGCTGAAAAAAAAAATACAGATATACAAGCAGATAAACAGACACACACAAACATCTTGCCTTTTACATATATATATTATCGATTTTCTGCACTATTTTAAGAACTGCAACATTGAAACTTCTGAATATCGTTTCTTATGTCTTTCTCTATGAGTGTATCAAATTTGATTAAAATCGGACCACTACTTCTATAACCCGATTTTTCAATTATCGATTTGCAATATTTATCGGGGTACCTCGACACAAAACCTAGCTAAGAACACTCGCAGTCGCTTATAGTACAACTGTGTAAATTTTCAAGAAAATCGGTTCAGCCGTAACGGATACACACACACGCAGATACGCACACACAGACACGCACACACAGACAAAGTTTCATTAATAAAATAAGTTTAGATTTAGATAGATAGATAGATAGATAGATAGATAGATAGATAGATAGATAGATAGATAGATAGATGATAATAATAATAATAATAATAATAATAATAATAATAATAATAATAATAATAATTGAAAAAAGTTTCATTAAAGGGATTCCTGGAGGCTCATGCCTTAAAAACGTCAAAAAAGTTCTCACGAGTACAATTCAAAGATTTATCACACTTGTGTCAAGTTTAAACTTTAAAAGCCTTTGTCAATAAATTTTTGATTGGGTTAAGTATTTCTTATCTAATCGAGAAATGAAATTTGTTTTGAATTTAAACGATATACTAGAATGTCAGATCTCATAATTTTACAGTTGAACTTGTTAGATATATATATCTACACTTCTCGCTTGTGGAACACTCTTTGGGTTTCTTGCTTTCCAGTATGCTTTGATCTTCAGAAAATTAACTTAAATTTTAATCGTCATCATCTGTCCCATTGAAACAAGTTTTTTATTGTCCTCTGTTCTTAATAATGTTTTCTTTCTCAGGCTTTTCTCATTCAGCTACTCTGTTTGCATCATCGTAACTTTATCGCCTTGTTTCCGAGGAAATTATTTAAAAAATAAAAAAGAAAAGACATTCTCTTGTCATTTCAGGTTTTATCAATCGATTATTCCATTCTGTTAGCTTCTTCAATTGCATAGGAGTAAGACGCCTCTCAGAAAAGAAGCCAACTTCTGGGCGGATATTTCTCGGCTGGAGTTTAAATCCGACCAATGACTACCTTTTCCAGTAGTCGTGTAAATATATGTCTATATTAGTTTCTATTACTCTCAAGGTTATCTTTTAGGAGACTTGTGCTAAACGGACTTATACGCACGGTTTTAGATGAATATAAATGGTACCTACAACTTCGTATTTTCTGAAGTCTTATTGAAACTGGACGTATGTCTACCTATCTATTAATTCATTGGATTTTACCCTATGAGACTGATTCAGCAGTCAGGAAACTTACAGAGATTTATATATATCGTTAAACTAAACAACTTAGTTTCTTTCTTTCTTCCTTCTTCATTTCCATTTCTCACACCACAAAACTTTGACAGATTCGTTCCCCCACGGCATGGCGCTATGCAATATCGAAATCCTATTTTAAAATTATTGCGGAGGAAATGACCTAAAATCTGCAGGACATTGATAAGAGTAATATTAGCCGTCTCCTTATGAGGAATGATTCGGCATTCATTGACCGATTTGCCAGTGGTACTGCTGGTTGAGATTTATAAAATAATTCTCTTAAAGCAGCTTTTCAGGAAAATAGTTTTCTCAAGCGTATCTTTCATTATTGATATGGTGGGGGGTCTTTTCTAACCGTTTCATTAAGATGATGTGGAATGTTAACGTCTTTTTTTTTTTCTTATCGCAAGGTAGTAAAGGACGTAAGCGATCATGGCTTTCCACATCTCCCCGTCCCTGGTGGCTCTTAGCATGCTTTCTCCTGTTGCACCATGCAACCCTCGTTCCGTCATCCACCTGATCAGGTTCTTCAAATATGTTATCCGCTGCAGTAAAGCCACTAAGAAACAAAAGGTTATTGGTGTGGATGCATTAGAAAACAGGAGTATTACTAAAGGAAGTGAGCAAAATAGTAACCAGGAGAACACTAGATACTGACTGACATATTATTTAAGCATTTGGGCAACCCATCAAGCATGATAAGCATTGCTTTCCTCTATCCCTTTTTCTATCTGTCCTGTGAGTATCAGATTTTCCAAGCTCTCCTTTCTCATTACGTGTAGGGTGTTCCACAAAAAAATAGCATAGAAATTATGGTTAAATCTCGCCAGCCAAACTTTAAATTGTTGAAACCTTCTCGCCGGTCTATTCTTCTTCTTCTTCTTCTTCTTCTCCTTCTTCTTTTCTTCTTCTATGTGTCCTGTCCCTTAAGGATGTAGGTGGTCATGGCCCTGGACTTCCCTCTATCCCGTGTTGTTCTTAATATCCTTTCTCTTGCTATTCCCCTCAAATCCCGCTCCACAATTCATCTGCTCAAGTCGATCAGGTATGTCATGCACTGCTCTTCCTTGTCCTTTTTCCTCTTTATCCGTCCCGTGATCATCAGGTTCTCGAAGCCCTCCTTCCTCATTCTTCTTCTTCCATGTGCCTTGTCCTTTCAGGACGTATGGGATTATGATCTTCCACGTCTCCCTATCCCTGGTGGCTTTTAGCACACGTTCTCCTGTTACTCCACGCAACCCGCGTTCTGACATTTATTAAAAGTACTAGCAGTATAGCCCGGCGTTACCCGGGTGTAATGAAAGCTTTAAAACTAATCGATGATCCTGGAGCTCAGACTCAGCCTAAAGAATATTTGTGTGAAATTTGGTGAGAATCGGATAAAAATTGTGGATTTGTATAAAGGACATACAGACAAACAAACACACACACAAACATCTTACCTTTTATATATATATATTATCGATTTTCTGCACTATTGTAAGAACTGCAACCTTGAAACTTCTGAATATCGTTTCTTATGTCTTTCTCTATGAGTGTATCAAATTTGATTAAAATCGGACCACTCCTTCTATAACCCGATTTTTTCGATTATCAATTTTCGATATTTATCAGGGGGTACCTCGACACAAAACCTAGCTAAGAACACTAGCAGACGATTATAGTACAACAGTGTAAATTTGCAAGAAAATCGATTCAGCTGTTTCGGAGTCTATAGGTAACGGAAACACACAGACACACAGACACATACACACACACAGACAAAGTTCCATTTATAAATAAGTTTAGATAATTCTTCTATGTGCTGCGTCTCTTGAAGATGTAGGCGATCATGGTTCTCCACACTTGCCTATCCCTTGTCGCTCTAAATACGCCTTCTCAAACTCCGTTCCACCATCCATCTGCTCGAGTCCATCAGGTATGTTGTGCGCTGCTTTCCCTTGTTCTTCTTCTAGTGAGCATCAGATTCACCAAGCCCTTTCTCCTCATTACAGGCCCCCAAAACTGCAGCTATCTTTTCCGTAAGTATCAGTTTCTTTTTAGTGTTCATCCATTCCAAAACCTCGTCATTGCTCATGTACTCCGTCCATGGTATCCAAAGAATCCTTCTATGGCACCACATTTCGGTTGTTTCAGGTTTTTCTTCAATCATTAATGCGATTGTTCAGCATTCGCTACCATATTAAAGGACCGATCACATACCAATCCAGTACTCTCTTCTTCATTTCCAGTAAAATTTTCTTATCTCTTAATACTCTACTCAGCTTCTTTAATGCATCTTTGGCCATGCCAATACGCCTTCGGATCTCCGTCCTCTGTTAGAACACTTCTCAGGTATCAATCGCTCCTAACCCCCCCCCCCCCCCCCGATTAGCATGAATCAGTCTAGTCTACCTACCTAAAAGTAAAACAGTGCGCCAACTACAATCTTCAAGAATTCAAATTTAAAATCAATAGTCAACTACTATCTCACTAACTTGCTTCCGCTCTCTCTCTCTCACGCACACACACACACACACACACACACACACACACACACACACACACACACACACACTGTCTCTCATGCTTCTTTCTTCGTCCACACCACTCTCAGGAGTATTCTCATCCTTTTTCTACCCTCTTCCTGACACCCATTGTAACCTGTCACTCTTTCTCATAACTTACCTCCTATGTAACCCCCTGCTCAACAGTGGCAGTAAAATGCTATGCTTGGAGCGACACGATTATAAGAAAAAATTAATTAAATCTCTGCACCTGTTTGATTTTCGTATAAAATCAAAAAATCTATGTATTAAAAGCGAAGAGCTCATTACCATGAAAGTATTTATAGAAAAGGCACAGAGAGGCAACCTTACGGCGGTGAGAAACTGACTGAAGCCAAACCGTCAGATCAAGACCAATAATATTGCTGATTTTTTTAAGAAAAAAAGAAGCTCAAGGTATATAGTAGATGCCCTGTACCATACTTGGCAGAAATATTTTATGCATGTATGAATTGTAAACTTATAAATATGTAAGATTCTGAAGAGAAATATTGTCTCGCCCGACACAATGAACCAAATTTCTTAGAAGTTGACCTATTGAAGGAATTCAATATAAAGCGCTATCCATTTTAGTTGTTGCTACTGTTGAAAGCCTTTAAGTAGTGCAGTTTTTAGGTTCTTTACTTGGGATTTTGTAGCGCCAGGTCAAGTGATTAAAAAGATTAAGATATCTTCTTCATGTGCCGTGTCCCTTCAGGATGTAGGCGATCATGGGCTTCCATTGACTCTGTCTCTTGTTGCTCTCAATAATTTTTCTCTTGGTATCTCTTGCAAGCCCCGCTCTGTCAACCATTTGCCCAGACCTAACAAGTACGTCCCGCGCTGCTTTTCCCTGTCTCTTCTTTCATTTACCCGACCTGTGAGTATCAAGTTCTCCAGGCCTTCCTTCCTCATTACGTGTCCCAGGAACCTCATGTATCTCTTCCTGATATTTATTATCAGTATTCTTCTCGACTGCATCCTTTCCAACACCTCATCGTTGCACACGTGATTTGTCCATGGTAATCTCTGCATTCTTAGAAACACGGGCTTCATTTGCTCGAAGTTTTTTTTAATAATTAATTTAAGAAAGCTATCATACCAATTTAGATATTTCTGAACGGGTTTAGCGCCACGCATGGCATCCATATCTGATGAGGCTATTTAAGGACATGATCAGATTTTTCAGATTAATGTTTTGGTTTTTAATTCTGAGATTAGAAGCCCCACGAGGATTCATTATTAGTGACATCAATCTTAACAATATAAGATATGCAGAAGGCACGAAATGTCTACGGCTATATCGTGTTGAATACACTGGTTCTCGTCCGACCACAGAAGTTAAGCAACATCGAACCTGGTCAGTACTTAGATGGGTGACCGTTTGGGAATACCAGGTGCTGTAAACGTAAGAACCAAGAATGGTTCACCGGTCTTCCAGGTTTGGAGGTTTGGCGCAGGGCTAACAACCCAGCCCCATAAAATATATTCTGTTACGGAAATAGTAAGAAAAAGTTGCTGCCCTACACAGCATTGGGTGTAACAGATGAGATGAGAAGGTACAATGCTGATAGCAGACACGAAACTACAAAACCCGCTACAGAACTTAGCTAAGGAAAGCGAGAAGAAAGGACTCAGTATAAGCAACAAGAAGACAGTATGCATGGTTATCAGCAAAAAGTGGAGCCCAAAATGCAAAGTACAGGCTAGGGAAACTAAAATCAAGTGGATATCTGGGAAGTGGAGGGAAAGTGCAGCACTAAGATTGGAAAATGTATTTGAATTTCCAAAGCTAAGAAACTGCTGTGAATCCCGAAAATGGGATCCGCACAAATAAATGAACAACGACCAGTAATTAAGATAGAAAGTAAGTGTATTAACGTAAGGATACAGTCTTGAATGAAGATTAGTAGTCCAGGTGTTGTGGATTCCGGGAATGGGGTCTGCACAAATAAATGAACAACGACCAGTAATTGAGATAGAAAGTAAGTGTATTAATTCCCTGCATTCTGAAATGATACGACACATAAAAAAAATGTGCGGTGATATGCAAAACAAGATTATTCCTATTCTATGTTCAATTTTCTTATCTCTTATACTAAATGACGAACTGATAATCCTTAAACAAGAGTTGGCCAAAGAAAAATATTTTATGTCCGAAGTTTATATGGAGATATATATTTATCGCTTTGGGTTACAATAAGTTAACTGCCTTATGTTTGAAAGCTTGATTTTAAATTTCGCCACTTTGGTGAACTTTTAATAATAAACTGTTTTTTTTCTTCTTATCTTCTAATTCCATTCACATTTACTCGTGTAGACTTGTTAGCAATCTCGCAAACTTGACAGTAATTTTACCGAATGGAATTTTGCTCAAGAACATTTTTGTCGAAAGAATCTCGTTTTTTTTTCTCCTGGAATTGGCAAAATAGTGAAAAATAGGTACCTCCATTACGTCATTGAAAAAAAAACAGCATAGTATGATTAAAAAAGGTCCCAAAAATAATAAAACTAACTTTTTCCCTCAAAATGTTTATATTATTTTAAAGAGGGAAGATCAAAGTAGTTTTTAATTATTTTTAAAAATTTTTTAATCCTTTCTAACATTTTCGAAATTTCGTCAGAATGTTTTGTTTTGAGAACTTTTGATTGATTTAGCGGCTAAGAAACGTTTTACTCCTGTTTTACAATGGACACCAAATGATTGCATTTGCCACTTTTTTTAGGTTACAAACACATTAATTTGGAAATCCTCGCAAAAATCAAATAATTGTTGGATTTTAATGAAACTTTCAGTATTCATTCACAAATGAATGAAATTACTTTTGAAATTATTATTTTTTTTAAATCTTGATAAGAATATTTTTTTTTACCTCTGTTACCCCCACTTCACGTAAATCCATGAAATGTTAATAAACTTTCCGAGGATGTCAAACTTTTTTTTTATTAGTTCAATGCAGAACTCATTGGGGAATAGAAATCACCTACTTTTTTATCTTAAGTTTACAATCACTATCCGAGAACCTTCTCCGAAGAGTAAAATAAAAAATGCAATAAAACTCTGATATAATTAAATTTGATAATCTTTTAATTACTGAAATAAATAATAACTATTAAGAACATTATACTAAAAAGAAAAGATGTTTTTTTTATTAATAATAAAATTTTAAAATAATTGTTTTCATTTTTAAAAATATTTTTACTATTACATAATTTAATAATATATAAGCTTTTAAAAATATTTTTAAAATCTCCAAAGACTTGTCCCCGAGTAGACTTTTTTTAGTTAAGAGCTGATTATCATATTGCCTATCTAAAATTGAAAAGTTTAATAAAAATCGTTTGACCTGAATATTTTAAATTAATTAAATAAATAAAAATCTTGTGTGTAAATATGTTCATTTACGTTCCATTTTTGAGTAAGTACGATGTTCCATAGGAGTCATAACATGTTTCCATAATTAACATCTACAGTACTATAAAAATTAAATTAGATTTTTTTCCATGCCTTAAACTTAGTGATAAATTAATGATATGAAAAATACATAAAAGTGTTGGTAAATAACATAGAATAACTTAGTTTGGTTATTTTAATTTCATTCTTTCTTATTAAAGTTATTTTAAAAGAAATTTAAATTTTTAAATTTTTATTCAGAAAGCATATTAAAATATCTGGCTATAAATCTAAACTAACATTCTATTAAATATTATGTAATTGCTGAAATTATTATTTTCAATTTTACTATTTAGTTAAAAACCAAAAAATAAAAGAAATTAAAATGTTATGTTTTTTGGCCCGTATTGTCGCCATACTTTCCGTCTGATCTCAAATCTTTTAACACGTCTGCATTACGTAATCGTTGTGATGACAGATACAGCTACCCTAGTTAAAAAATTTGTTTTTATTAACAATTTCTGGCAGAAAGGAATTATTACTTGATTGAAATCGGATAAAGGTAAGTTTCAATTTTAAAAATTGACATAAACGACGTGTTAGCGAGGTATATTTTATTTTTGTGAGATTTTTAAAACAGAACTTTGGCTACTGTTTACATAGTGTTGACAGAATGTGTCAATAAATCAAAAATGGTGGGAAATTTAACTTGAATTTGTCCGATTTCAATAAAAATTAGATTAAAATCAATATAATTTCGGTTTAAAAAATATCAGTGTATTTTTTTTCGGGAATTAAAATTTAATCTCCTGGCTTTCAATTAAAACTAATTTTAAAGTTTGATGATTACTTATTTATTTTTAAAATTTAAATTTAAATTTAGGTATTGAAGCAGTGGAAAAGGTCACTGGAGGTGCCTAGTTAAAAAGAATATATATATATATTGTAACAAAGTTGTAGAACTCGTAAGTTTTTTAACCTGTTGTTCATGCATTTACTTTTATAAAGAGTGCTCGATACAAACGTAGAGCGTTATATTGTAATAGTTGTTACAATGATTTATAAATTCATAGTCTCACTACACAAAAATTTTCGCGTTTCGAAGCTGACCATGTGTTTTGGTCGTCTCTTCTTCGGGTGATCAAATTGGTATGAAAATTATCTGGTGAAAAAAAACCGTTTATTTGTGGTGAATTTGTTTTTTTTAGGTGAAAGTGGGGTTGGGATGTGATTTGGATTCTGTTGAACTTATTAAAGTCTTAGGATTACGTGTTTGTGGGGGTGGCTTAGTTCAGGATAGGTTTTCCTATTTATCTTGTCTGAATGTAGCCTATATATCAGACTAAACAGATTGCAAACATAGTACCTGCTTATTTTTAATAGATACGTTCAAACTCACGGATAATCTTTCGCGCATCCTAATGAGCTGTAACTTTGATAGATGTTATTATCATTCATTTCTCAAGGTACCCAAGTACTTTCAATCTCTTTCCGAGACCATCTTCAGGAGTGTGAGTTATGGTAAAAAAAAAATTAACCGCAAAACTGTGTTGCTATAAATTACTGTAGTTTTTTCTGCTTCAAATATAACGATTGACAAATTGCTAGCGTTCATTAGAACGTGAAAATTATCCAGAATGGAATTTTTCATATGTTTTAGCATCAAGATCATGCACGTGCTAAAGCATGAAAAAACTGTTCTTTTTACAAACATTTTAGAACATTATTATAGTATTCATAGCTAATTCTATTAAATGACGAAATATTATCCATGAGTATGAACGGATTTTATGAAAAATAAGCAGACACAATATTTTTGCTGCCTAAATGCACAATTATATATATATATATATATATATATATATATATATGGCAAAATAAAGAAAGAAAGAAGGAAATATTTGCAGCATTTAAAACATTTATTTAAAACAGTGCTCAATATAAAAATTTTATTTTTTATATTAACAACACTCTTTAAGACAAATATTTTATTGTCTTAATCTCATTCTTCAATCCGGCAGTGAATGCTGGACAATATCATCGAAAATGAGGACAAAACTGGAAGCGGCCGAAATGTAGTTCTACAGAAGGATGCTACGGATATTGTGGACCGAGCATGCAAGCAACGATGAGGTGTTGGAAAGAATGACAACAAAAAGGAAATTGATGCTGAGCATCATGAAGAGACAACTAAAGTTCCTGGGACATGCAATGAGGAAAAAGAGCCTGGAGAACCTGATACTGACTGGACAGATAGAAGGAAGGAGAGACAGAGGAAGGCAGCGGATAACATATTTGCAGGGCCTGATCAGGTGGATGACGGAACGGGGGTTGCCAGGAGCGACAGGAGCAAACATACTAAGAGCCACAAGGGATAGGGAGACGTGGAGAACCATGATCGCCTACGTCCTGAAGGGACAGGGCACATAAAAGAAGAATAATCTCAATCTCGTCGCCTTTTAAATAATATAATTGCTACATATTTGTTCCTTATTTATTTAAACTGACACTTCCATTCCTCCTGTCAGTACAACCGCATTGCCACACTTTAATGCCTCAATGTTTATTGGTCTACACCTACTAATCTTTAAAGGTAAAATAACCTCCCACTCCACAACATGCAACTAATGTGCTGAATTTAATTATTTCTTACTTGAATTTCGAATTTCTTTTTTTTTTTTTTTTTTTTAATCATATCACCCCGAGCAAGGCGGTAACGCCACTGATGTGTAGGGAGCTACGTAAGAGTGAAAAGATTGGAAAAAGAAAGCCGGAAACCACATCCTGAACAGAGAACAAGGGATGAGCCTCTACACCTGTACAATAGACGTGGGTGGAGTGTGAACCGGGCGATAGTTTAGTTTATCTACTCCAATTGAGAAAAAAAAAAAAAGAAAAGTGAAAAGATTGGAAAAGAGAAAGCCGGAAACCACATCCTGAACAGGGAACAAGAGATGAGCCTCTACACCTGCACAATAGACATGGGTGGAATGTGAACCGGGATCAATATATATATAATCCCGTAAGTGAACCGCATTTCACTGCCTAACGATGGCGTATTTAGCATTGAAACTTGATACCTTTTTAGTTGTAGTATGTTATTAGTGGATGTACGTTGTGGTACAGTGGATATCGGCTCGGAACGAGAAATCGAAGAGCCGAGTTCAAATTCCAGTTGAATTCATTGCATTCACTTACGCGCAAATACCCTTGGGAAAGGTATTAATCCGTCTCTTCCTTCCAGTTATGGGTTAAATAACAGGACAGATTGGGTTCTATAGCCTTGGCTGGCAACCAGTCTACCGCAGAAAGCAATGGCAACCTACTGCGGGATAATCTTCTGCCCAGTCAGTCATGTGTCTTTCGAGACCTGATCGCCCAAGCGTGTATCACCTATGGCACTTAACTGACTGACACCTTTTGAAAATTACGCTCAATGAACAGTTGACGCACATCTAATGTTCTTCCGTCTTCTCTCTCGCTTTTCCTTCTTTCTTCTCTCTTTCTCTGTGTTATGACTTGTGGCTTTCTCCAACCTCCTGTCTTTTATTGCCCTGTGCCTTTCTTCTTTATGACTCCCCACTACAAATCGTATTAGGAAAAAACAAACCGGGATGAGCGAGGTCCCCTTGGTCAGACAGCCTAATAAGAACAATCGTCCCTTGTGAATGAAATAAATGGTGTGGTTTAAAATTTCCAAGTTAGCGAATACGATAGGAGTCAACGACTGCATCGATTACCGAAACAAGAAACAGGCTCACATTGAAACACGCATTTCTACCAACACAGAAGAAATTTAATTCTGACAAAAACCAGAAATACCTCACACATTCATATACCATTTAACAAATCGATAGAGCATAACTTATGCTATACATTAATTAAAACGGGTTCCAGACATTGACTAATAAATTAACAACTTCAATAAAAGCACGACTTAAAACGATTTTTGATAAATTAATAAGATAAAATTCGTTTAAGTCGGAGAGAAAACCTGTAAAATAATAAAATGGTGTTGATTTTTCTTTCCATCCTCTTTTTCTTTTTTTCTGTCACTCTGTTTCGTTTCACCTTGCTTTCTCTCTCTCTCTCTTTATCTATCTATCTATCTATCTATCTATCTATCTCAGTCTGTTATATCTACCTATCTATCTATATATCTATCTATATCAGTTTGTTATATCTATCTATCTATCTATCTATCTATCTATCTATCTATCTATCTATCTCAGTCTGTTATATCTACCTATCTATCTATATATCTATCTATATCAGTTTGTTATATCTATCTATCTATCTATCTATCTATCTATCTATCTATCTATCTATCTTTTTATAATTTATTTTATTTCTGTGCCTGTATTTATTACTCTATCTATTAATCTGTTTGACGTGTTATAGTTTTACCCTCATTTTCTCTCGTTCCCAGTCATTTTTTTCATCCTCTGTCTCTCTCTCTCTCTCTCTCTCTCTCTCTCTCTCTCTCTCTCTCTTTGTATTATTTCGTTTTTCTCTCTCTTCCTATCTCTGTACTTCTTTCATTCTCTTTCTTCTTAGATCTCTCTCAGGTTCTGCCAATGTTTCTTCCTTTCCCTCTGCCTTTGCATAGGTTTTAATTTTGTGTGTGTGTGTGTGTGTGTGTGACGGCTTCAATATATGTTTCTCTTTGCTCTCCAATTCCACATTTCGTTCACACCTATTCATATGTCTAGTTATGTCTTTCTTTCTACACACTTTCTACTGTCTAGAATTCCTCCTTCCTTTCTAAACCATTTTCATGCTAACAATTCTTTCATTCTACACTTTTTCTACGATATGCAATTCTTTCATTATTTCTGTACTTCTTCTTTCGCCTACAATTATTCTTTCCTTCTATTTGTTTCTTAAATTTACTTTTCTTTATTACTTGTATTTTTCTTGCTATCTTCCTCACTCTTTCTGTTTATTTCTTTTTCATTTGTTATCACTCTTTTCTGTCTTTCCACTGTTATCCTTATCGTTCTATCACTCATTACTTTCTCTCTCTCTCTCTCTCTCTCTTTATATATATATATATATATATATATATACATATATAAACTTATTTATAAATAGAACTTTGTCTGTGTGTGTGTCTGTGTGCGTCCGTTACCGCTAGACTCCGAAACGGCTGAACCGATTTTCTTGAAAATTTATACACTTGTACTATAAGCGTCTGCGAGTGTTCTTAGCTAGGTTTTGTGTCGAGGTACCCCCGATAAATATCGAAAATCGATAAAGTATGTATGTATGTCCTTTATACAAATCCACAATATTTATCCGATTCTTACCAAACTTCACACAAATATTCTTTAGGTTGAGTCTGAGCTCCAGGACTATGGATTAGTTTTAAAGCTTTCATTACACCCGAGCAACGCCGGGCTATACTGCTAATATATATATATATATATATATATATATATATATATATATATAAAGTTACAAAAGAGATTATCTTCATTTTCATCCGATATTTTACCACAAGATTTGCTTTGTTCACGGTTGAGATAGTAACTATCAAATAAGACCTGGGCTTACGTATTGTAGGCATGAACTCCAGATTGCATTATAACGGTTGATAATGAGCACACAATCTTCAGACAACTTATATATCCACTTGAAACGTTGACAAAATTACCAGTACATCTTTTAAAAATTACGCTCAACGAACACTTGACGCACATCTAATAAATAAAGTGAATTGGGGCGGTAAGAATGCAATAACAACACATCTCTCTCTCTCTCTCTCTCTCTCATTCTTTCTCTCTCTCTCTCTCTCATTCTCTCATTCTCTCTCTCTCTCTCTCTCTCTCTCATTCTTTCTCTCTCTCTCTCTCATCTCTCTCTCTCTCTCATTCTTTCTCTCTCATTCTCTCTCTCTCTCATTCTTTCTCTCTCTCTCTCTCTTCTTTCTCTCTCTCTCCTCACTCTCTCTCTCATTTCTCTCTCTCTCTCACTCTCTCTCTCATTCTTTCTCTCTCTCTCACTCTCTCTCTCATTCTTTCTCTCTCTCTCTCTCATTCTCTCTCACTCTCTCTCTCATTCTTTCTCTCTCTCTCTCATTCTTTCTCTCTCTCTCTCACTCTCTCTCTCTCTCATTCTTTCTCTCTCTCTCTCATTCTCTCTCTCTCTCTCATTCTTTCTCTCTCATTCTCTCTCTCTCATTCTTTCTCTCTCTCTCATTTCTCTCTCTCTCTCTCTCATTCTTTCTCTCTCTCTCACTCTCTCTCTCACTCTCTCTCTCACTCTCTCTCACTCTCACTCTCTCTCTCTCTCTCGTTACCTTTTTTCCGACTTTTTCTTATACCATCGATCGACTCATTTCTCCCTTGTTATTTTCGTACGTTGTTTTGTTTGCCCGATTGGCAACTGCTATTTATCCACTCAACTTGTGCATTAGCGAAAATTTGGCGAGAAAGTGTTTACCCCAATTGGGATTTAGTTGCGGGAAAAATAAATTATGTTTCTACCTGTCTGTCGATTCTGTTAAACTATCAACGAAGTAAGAAGGGGATATTTGAATTGAGAGATAAAAAAAACAAAATGGCGGGTGAAATCAGAACAAAAACTTTAATCTTCAAGCCTAAACGAAATAGAAGGATTCATTAATTTGCTTTGAATGAGACTTGTAAAAGCTTTAAGCTTTTCCAGGGTTGTTTATAGTAACCAGAAATCGGTTCACCATCAGGCTCAAATCTGCTTAAATTCGGTGTTACCGTCGGCAGAAAGAGAGAAAAAATGAGTAAAAGAAAGAGAAAGCCAAAAAAACTGATGAAACATTTTTTCGGAAATTATAAAGAAGGAAAAGAAGTACTGATTAATTGATTTTTATAATACGGCTTCGAACTCCTTTGTCGGTTATTTAAAGCCATTTTACGAATAAAAACAGTATAATTTACAACTATATATATATTACATTGGTTTCTGAACAATAATGGGAAAATGTAGACATTCGAACAAATATCTACTTTGATATGCAAATACCAGCAAAAACAAATAGGTATAACTGAAAGCCAAACACTGCGCCTCCTCGGGTTAACTCTCACAACAGACCTCAAGTGGAATGACTATATAGAATCCATAACTAAATCCGCTGCTAAGAAGGTTCGGTTCTCTGTTTAGGGCCAGGAAGTTTTTCCTGTCTGGAAACATATAAATCTACCATCCGCCCGTGCATTGTATACTGCTGCAATATCTGGTCGGGTGCTCCTGCTACCCACCTAGGTGTCCTTGAAAAAATCCAACAAAGAATCTGTAATATAATCGATGCCTACTTATCAGCTTAGATACAGTCACTTTCTCACCGGCGCAATGTGGCTTCACTGTGTCTCTTCTACAAATACTTTTACGGCTTCTGCTCTGATTAACTTAGCTCACTAATGTCCCTATATATGAATTTACTCGAGCTACAAGATTAGCAACTAGGTCCCACCCTTTTAATGCAAATCCAATAAAATGTAAACGCAAATTCTACTCTATCATTTTTTCTCGCACTTTCCACATGTGAAATTCCCTGTCATTTCCTTGTTTCCCCGACAGCTACACACTTGCATCCTCTCTCGAAAAGTAAAAATGAACATTTGAAAGAAAGAAAAAAATTACGCATACTTCTTTCAAACACGCACCGAAAAACAAAATAATCCAAGTAATAATTTTATAGAAAATCGTTGAGAAAATCAGATTTGTTATTTTTTATCATCTATGAAATGGAGGTCGTAGTCAAACATAAGAAAGGATTTACGAATTTAGTTACCTCCACTCAATTGCCAAAAAAAAAACAGCATATCATGATGTTGAAAGGGCGCAAACTTAATAAAAGCAAAGTTTTTATCATCCAATCGTTTATGCTATTATTAAGAGGAAAGATAAAATTTTGTTGTTATTATCTTTAAATTTTTTTAAATCCTATCTAACACGTTCGAAATTTTAATTAAAATTTTATTTTTTGTTTTCCATCAGCTAGTCACGCTATGTCACGCTATGTTTACGTAAGGTGACTATTAAGAAAATAGAGTCGGTCGAGTAAAATAACTTTTCTCTCGCCCTCGACCGCCGGTCGACTGATTTCTTTTCAAATTTCAAAGGCTTTGTATATATACGACTCACACACGCACATACTCATATATATATATATATGATCTTTAGAATTTAGTAGGTGAAGAGAGAAGGAAAGAGGCGAGAAAAGGAAATGAAAGAAAGGAGAAAAGAGAAGCAGAAACGAAGAAGAAGGCAAAAGAAACTACGCCAATGCATCGTAAAAATTTAAAACAGAAACTCAAGTGGAAAATATGTTAATTATGTCTTTTCCTCTACAAAAAATAATATATGTACTCTTCACTTGTTAATTGTAGTTACAACTCTCATTTAAAAGCTAATTAAACCTTTTCAAATAAGAGAGCAATTTAGAATGTTTATGATTAAATTTCACTCTACAGAAGTTAAAAATATGTTTAAAAAAACCTCTTCTGCAGTTATAAACTAAGAAATTTTACATGGAATTCTGGAAGCAAACATTTTGTTTCCCACATGAAGCAAATTGTCAGATGCTTAATTAACTTTCAAATTAAACCAGAGCTGCAATTAACAGGGACTAGTTATTGGGCTATCTATGGACACTTGATGTAGCGCAATGGTTAGCAAGATTGTCTCGCTTGGTCAGTTTTGTAAGATTTGCCTCGTTCTCGGTTGAGATAATAACAATTAAATAAGACCTGGGCTTACGTATTGTAGGCATGAACTCCAGATTGCATTATAACGGTTGATAATGAACACACAATCTTCAGACAACTTATATATCCACTTGAAACGTTGACAAAATTACCAGTACATCTTTTAAAAATTACGCTCAAAGAACACTTGACGCACATCTAATAAATAAAGTGAATTGGGGCGATAAAAATGCAATAATAACACATCTCTCTCTCACTCTCACTTTCACTCACTTTCTCTCTCTCTCTCTCTCTCTCTCTCTCTCTCCATCCATATCTCTGTCTTTCTCTCCTCCGTTTCTTTCACTCTTCTTACGTTCTCCTTTCTTTCTTTGTGCTATGACCCTCAGCGACCATATCTACCCAAGCATAAATGTATGTAGGTTTTCATAAAAAATATCCATGTTCAATATTTT
This sequence comes from Ascarosepion bandense, assembly GCA_037127315.1. Classification (NCBI taxonomy): domain Eukaryota; kingdom Metazoa; phylum Mollusca; class Cephalopoda; order Sepiida; family Sepiidae; genus Ascarosepion; species Ascarosepion bandense. The sequence goes on from JBBBDQ010001689.1 coordinate 1,742,520, forward strand.
ATGCCTGTGCAGGAATAGGTATATATATATATATATATATATATATATATATATATCGATCGTCAATGTGTATGGCACTGCACCACACATAAGCTATTCTAGGTGAATCATTATCTGTCAAAGTCTTTTCATATCTCATTTGATTCATGTCCATTTTATAAAATGTAAATGCAACGTTAACAGCCATCTTTCTCTATTTCTGGAAGCTATTCTTTCATTGCCCCTCTCGTCACTAGTGGTGTAGTGGATATCGACACGGAATGACAAATCAGGGATCCGAGTTCGAATTTCAGTTGAATTACTTGCATTTACTTACGCACAAATAAGTTGTGGAAAGGTGTTAATCCGTATCTTCCCTTGAGTTATGGGTTAAATAATAAGACAGATTGGGTTCTGTAGCCTTGGCTGGCAACCAGTCTACCGCAGAAAGCAATGGCAATCTACTGCTCGATAATCTCCTGCCCAGTCAGTCATGTCTTTTTCGAGTATGATCGTCCAAAGCGTGTATCATGTATGGCACTTAATTGACTGGCTGAATATAATAGTTGGAATCATAATTAAGGTTTCTACTGGTCATAAAGTGGGGGATCAGCTTTCTATTGTTATAAAGTAATAAATTGATCCTCCATTAATTAATACTTAATGATAAAATACATCTCTTCTCACTACAGCTATGGGTTAAATGATAGGACAGATTGGGTTCTATATTTATGGCTGACAACCAGTCTACCGGAGAAAGCAATGGCAACCTACTGCGGGATAATCTTCTGCCCAGTCAGTCATGTCTTTTTCGAGACATGATCGCCAAAAGCGCGTGTATCACGTATGGCACTTAACTGACTGATATATCTCAGCGTGAATGAATATATTTGTAATAGACGGTGTGTGTGTGTGTGTGTGTGTGTGTGTGTGTGTGTGTGTGTGTGTGTGTGTGTGAAAGTGTTTTCGTGAGGCGTGCGTTGGCAGTTTTGTTTTTGCGTGTTTTTCATTACTGGCTCCCAAGTGGCAGTCAATCATGCGTTCAGGCTCAGGCAAAAATCAGACCGCGAATGCTTATCTTAAAGCAGACAAGCAGGCAGCCCGCCTTACTTCAAAGATAAACGCAACACAATCTTCCTAACATCATTTATTCAGCTATCACCTGGTCTTATGCCATTCATTGTTTTTGTTGAATTTCTCGTGGCAACCATTTTCACGCTTGGCTTACGGCTCAAACTTTGTAAATGAAGCTATTTGTTCTATTGATACCAACATCTTGGAATCGAATGAGTTCTTAAGTACCTTCTATCGCACAACCCTGCCTCTCAGGCAAACAAACAAGGTGTGCCTTTAGCAGTACAATCCGAACAGCTAGTAAGTTGCAACCCCCTTATTATGAAGTCAAGTGGCTCACCGTAAAATCCGTTTCACCTTTAACTACTTGTCATTTTCCGTTATGTATGCTTTGTCATTGTATTTATGATCTCATTCTGTTTTTGTTTTTATTTATTACTTTACATCTATGTTTTCTTGTAAGTAGGCGACCGTACATCTCATTCGCGTTCAGAAGTTTCCGAGGATAATGAGAAAAGGCTTCAAAATATTAACACCGTCCATAATTCTTTATGTATTAAGTAAAAATTGTCTACAGTTTTTTACGTTGTCGTCGTTCATTACCATAGAAAGTAACATTTGAAAGGTGATGGCTAATAGCATTAAGTACAGTAAATGCATTACTTGAGAAAAAGCAGCAGTAGATTTGTAATGATATTATTAATTATAACCTCGAAAAAAGAAAGAAAGAAAGAAAGAAAGAAAGAAAGGAAAGAAGAATATCTTGATTAAAAGGAAAAACAAAAATGCGTATCTCGGTATGAAGAAAGAATGAAAGAAAGAAAGAAAGAAAGAAAGAAAGAAAGAAAGAAAGAATATCTTGATTAAAAGGAAAAACAAAAATGCATATCTCGGTATGAAGGAGAAAGAAAGAAAGAAAGAAAGAAAGAAAGAAAGAAAGAAAGAAAGAAAGAATAACTCGATCTAAAGAAAAAACAAACGGGCGTATCTCGGTATGAAGAAAGAAAGAAAGAAAGAAAGAAAGAATAAAGAATAACTTGGTTTAAAGGAAGAAACAAAGAAGCGTATCTAGATATGAAGAAGAAAGAAAGAAAGAAAGAAAGAAAGAAAGAAAGAAAGGAAAGAAGAATATCTTGATTAAAAGGAAAAACAAAAATGCGTATCTCGGTATGAAGGGTAAAGAAAGAAAGAAAGAAAGAAAGAAAGAAAGAAAGAAAGAAAGAATATCTTGATTAAAAGGAAAAACAAAAATGCATATCTCGGTATGAAGGAGAAAGAAAGAAAGAAAGAAAGAAAGAAAGAAAGAAAGAATAACTCGATCTAAAGAAAAAACAAACGGGCGTATCTCGGTATGAAGAAAGAAAGAAAGAAAGAAAGAAAGAAAGAATAAAGAATAACTTGGTTTAAAGGAAGAAACAAAGAAGCGTATCTAGATATGAAGAAGAAAGAAAGAAAGAAAGAAAGAAAGAAAGAAAGAAAGAAAGAAAGAAAGAATATCTTGATTAAAAGGAAAAACAAAAATGCATATCTCGGTATGAAGGGAAAAGAAAGAAAGAAAGAAAGAAAGAAAGAATAACTCGATCTAAAGAAAAAACAAACGGGCGTATCTCGGTATGAAGAAAGAAAGAAAGAAAGAAAGAAAGAAAGAAAGAAAGAAAGAAAGAAAGAAAGGAAAGAAGAATATTTTGATTAAAAGAAAAAACAAAAATGCATATCTCGGTATGAAGGGAAAAGAAAGAAAGAAAGAAAGAAAGAAAGAAAGAAAGAAAGAATATCTTGATTAAAAGGAAAAACAAAAATGCGTATCTCGGTATGAAGGGTAAAGAAAGAAAGAAAGAAAGAAAGAAAGAAAGAAAGAAAGAAAGAATATCTTGATTAAAAGGAAAAACAAAAATGCATATGTCGGCATGAAGGAGAAAGAAAGAAAGAAAAAAAGAAAGAAAGAAAGAAAGAATAACTCGATCTAAAGAAAAAACAAACGGGCGTATCTCGGTATGAAGAAAGAAAGAAAGAAAGAAAGAATAAAGAATAACTTGGTTTAAAGGAAGAAACAAAGAAGCGTATCTAGATATGAAAAAGAAAGAAAGAAAGAAAGAAAGAAAGAAAGAAAGAAGAATAACTCGATCTAAAGAAAAAACAAACGGGCGTATCTCGGTATGAAGAAAGAAAGAAAGAAAGAAAGAAAGAAAGAAAGAAAGAAAGAAAGAAAGAAGAATATCTTGATTAAAAGAAAAAACAAAAATGCATATCTCGGTATAAAGGGAAAAGAAAGAAAGAAAGAAAGAAAGAAAGAAAGAAAGAATAAATCGATCTAAAGAAAAAACAAACGGGCGTATCTCGGTATGAAGAAAGAAAGAAAGAAAGAAAGAAAGAAAGAAAGAAAGAAAAAAGAAAGAAAGAAGAATATCTTGATTAAAAGAAAAAACAAAAATGCATATCTCGGTATGAAGGGAAAAGAAAGAAAGAAAGAAAGAAAGAAAGAAAGAAAGACAGACAGACAGAAAGAAAGAAAGAAAGAAAGAAAGAAAGAAAGAAAGAAAGAAAGAAAGAAAAGAAGAATTTCTTGATTAAAAGGAAAAACAAAAATGCATACCTCGGTATGAAAGGAAAAGAAAGAAAGAAAGAAAGAAAGAAAGAAAGAAAGAAAGAAAGAAAGAAAGAAAATGAAAGACGAGTAAAATAAAAAAGAAGGGTATGCTGGTCTGAAGAAAAAATAAAGAAGGAAAAATTAAGAAAGAATGAAAGAAAGAAATGTCATTTAAAAAAACAAAGTATCCGTTGATCTAAAGAAAGAAAGAAAGAAAGAAAGGAATTATGAATAAAAAAGGAATGAAAAAACGTACTTGTTAAAAGAAAAGAAGTATATGTTGATGTGAAGAAAGAAAGAAATGAGATGTAAAAAAGAAAGAAATAAATTACTAAGAAAGAAAGAAAAAACCAACAAATGGCATTTAAAAAGAAAAGTATCTGTTGCTCTGAAGAAAGAAAGAAAGAAAGAAAGAAAGAAAGAAAAAGGCTGAAGATAAAAGCAGAGAAAAGAATTAACCGAAGCATGAAATAAAATTACTTAAAATTGTGAAAGAATTCAAGAAACACGAAATATGCGATTGATGGACAAGAACAAACTTGAAAGAAAAAAAAGAAGAAAAAAAATTAAGAAAATGACGGAATTCCAGTTGCAAAAAAAGAAAAAAAACGCTAAGACAAACATTAAGAATGTGACATGTAAGTATTCTTTTCGCCGTTCTCATCAAGTCTTCTGACAGCCGGGGATTCTGTTGTCTTTCCCTGTTGCCACCCCCTACGCTGCTCACTTTTTGCTTCTTTGCGTGTTTGTTACCGTAAGGAAGAGGCTGCTGAAAAATAGCCGTCCAGTTTTCAATTATCTGCTTAAAGAAGCGGCACGTAAGAATCATCGCAAGAAATCCCTCCCCAGCTACCCAAACGCATCTGATACACTCCTACACACACCTCAGCGAAAAAGCTATCGCTAGAGAAAGAATATCGAAAGAAAATACTAAAATTTACCAAAACAAAGGTAATATTTTACTCGAAAGAAGCAGAATTAGCAAATAAAATATTTCAATTTACACCCTTTTTATTTTCGTTTTAACCGATTATGTGAATTGTAATGCTGTTGATTATGACCAAACAGTTGTGAGCAAATGTGGCATACGAAGTTGTGAGCTACAAAATGGGGAATTCAAAAGTCAATCAGACAAAATTTTGAACAAAATATTTACCTACCTTGTTATTGGGCTTAAAAACGAGAGATTATGACATAAACTCAAAGGTGCATGGCAATGAAAATAGATGCCTTCTAGAAACTAAACATAATATAAAGAAACAGGAAATTTTGAATAGAAGCAAAGAATACTGAACTACACTATAGTATCTAATATCCTACATTGCAATGACGCTGGAAAATTGCTTCACAAACGACGAGGAGATTTAAAACGAGAAAAATATGATTCCATATTCTACAAATACTGAAAATGATATTGAGAAAAAATATGCAATGGTTAGCGGTCCGGAATGAGAAATCAGAGGGAAGGTTCAAATGCCAGTCACGTTCATTACATTCTTTTATTCGTAGGTGACTTTAGGAAAGGTATGAATTCATCTCCTCCATATATATATATATATATATATATATATATATATATATATATATATATATATATATATCCTTTTGGTTTCATTTACCTATTTAGAGTAGTCTCCCATATTGTGTCTGTTTTCAAAGTGGGTGGGGGTGTTTATTAATAATGTTTTCTAGATTAGTTAAAAAATTACAATCTGATTTACGTAAGGAAGGATTGTACAACAATTATATATATATATA